>JAULBU010093875.1:0-27132 GCA_032358235.1 Odonthalia washingtoniensis
AACGTTTCAAGTTCGTTACTATCATAGCTTGCATGTAAGAAACCATCTGCATCACTTGGTTTCATACCACATTTATGTTTTAGAATCTCATCGAGTGTGATGTTCCACATCCTCTATGCTTATTTTAGGGCGCATAACTCTTTGATAAGAAGTAATCATTTGCCTTTTGGTACCAATCGTTAATAGACTGGTGGGTTTTGCGTACATAGTGTCCTTCAATACTGAATTTAGGAAATCAGTACTTACATCTATTTCATGTATCTTTATCTTTAACTTAATCGCCATCGACAGCACCATTCTCGATGTTGACATGCGTGATACTGGGGCGTGTGTTAAATCCTAATATATTCCATACGATCTCATATAGCCCTTTACTACCCAGCCGGCCTTGAACTTTGATATTTTACCACTTTCGTCTTCCTTTGCCTTGAACACCCATTTGGTGGCAATGTGCTTTCACTTTTCTGGTCTTACAACTAGTTGGTATACTTTAGATTCCTTTATTGAATTCATCTCGTGCTCACACACTTTTGCCCATTCATTTGCATGTTCGGACACCATGGATTCTTGGTAGGAGTTTGGCGTGTCCATATCCCTTGCTAGTTAGTCCGCAACCATTGAAACTTCCATAATTGTGATATTAGTTACGAATTTATTTATGGGTTTGTCAATTACTATTGGTTTTGGATGGCTGGGTGTGCCACTTTCATTTTTTCCGTTCTGCCTTCGTTTCGTTTTTCGATGTCTTCCTAGTTTCTTCTTTGGAATGTTTTATGGGATCAATTGGATTTTGGGAATACTTATTGGTGTGTCTTCTATGACATCCTTAGTGTCCCTGCCGATTCCCAAATTGTCAAATACTTCTTTACTTGTGGATATCTTCCGATTACCAAGTCCTGCTTTACCTATGGCTGCTCATGGACTTTGACAACAATGTTTGAACAAACACTCCTTCTGTCGTTGGGAGCCATCTCAGGTGTTTTTATTATTTCTTTCCCTATTTTTTTGGGTTTCTTGATGGCTTTGGACTTTGTCCCTATTTTACCTGCTGATGTGTTTACCGTACCATTTTTTGCTAGTTGAAAGATCAATAGTTTTCTCTACCATTTCTACTCTGTCTTTTCATCGTATAGTTGTTCCTCAGCTTCTTCGATGGAAGTTTCATCGCGTGCGTGCACAGTTGACTTTGTGGAATTACAATAAACTTTGTAGCACATGTCCCCTTCCGATAATACTGCTGGTATCCCACTTTCCGCCGTCACTTCCAGCTTTGTACGGTTCTGTAGTGAAATGTACATCAGTGCTGTACATCCAAATGGTATAAATTGTTTTAGGTCACCATCTATATGGAATACTCGTTTATATGAAGTTTTTATATTTTAAAATGTGGCAGTTTTGCACCAATTTATTAATGTTGCTGCGTACACGACTGCATGACCGCACCATGGTTGGTAAACTTGCGTCTATCAGCATTGTTCTTCCTATTTCTGTTATTGTGCGATTCATTCGATCTTCTACATGCATTTGTACATTCGCAGCTCTACCAGTGATTGCATGAGAAATTCAATTCATGGCCAAGTAATGCTTGATCTCTCTTGACATATATCCTGTACCTTGGTCTCTTCTAAGGATTTGAATTTCATAACCTTTATTTATCATAAAAGATATGTACTTTTCTAATTTATCCATTGTCTGAGTCTTTGTCCTCATCAGAAATTCGACCGTCATTATGGTGTAGTCGTCGATGCAGACCTGGAAGTATTGTTCCTCATTTATATCGGCCATCGATAATGGACCACATGTATCTGAAGAGACGAGTTGTTCAGCTTGTATTAACCTTATCTTAGTCTTCTTTGGCGGTTGTTATCAGCCGCTGTGTGAATATTCCTTGGTGCACATCTCACAAAATTGAGGGGCCTTCTCATGTCCAATTAATATATCGGTAGCATTCCCAATCATGTGAGATGCGTCAAACCACTTGTGGATAAATGTCGGAGGCGATGATGCCAGGATTTCAATGCTTCCGGAGTCTCGTTATCAATTTTGGGGTCATTACTGTCATCAGTTTCTGATTCGTCTGAGCTTTCTCCTGCAACATATTTACTACTATATACTCCTATTTGAGTCTTTACAAGCAATCGATGCATATTATCCCTTTGGCAATTATTTAATCACAATGTGATATTGTGCAATTTTCTCCTTGAAAATGTAGGCTCATTTGGGGGTCATTTTTTAATTGACCTAGATAGTAGGTATCTTCCTATTTCTAGGACAAATTTAACTTGACCATGCTTGATATATTCACCCTTTAACGTTATATTTAACTTATGAGATTCCGCAGTCGTTACCGATCTATTACATCTCTTCACATTTCTGTGACTGTGATCCTTTTCGTTTGTGTAATGGTTTTAAGGTGTCGATTCAACTATCCAACTCTCACATTGTTCTTCCTTAAAAGTTGTTGGCGTTTCCATTGTTGGTTTATTCTGCGTTTGAGCAGTCGTGAAGAAAGACAATTTTACATTATCCCTGTCTCTCTCTTTTGCGATATTTGCTCTTTCCTTGGATTTGTCAGCTGGATGGATCTGGGGTTTGCCATCTTTCTTTCCAAGACAGTCGATCTGCATTTGTCCAAATTTCTTACACCTGAAACAAAGACCCTTGAACTTTTTCTTCTTCCCTTACGCCGTTGGTATTCATCTAATTGTTTCAAGTGCTGCTGAGGTTGTTCTTGTTCTTCTTTGATGCTCAAACGGTATTGTTGGGTCAGGAACTTCGCATGCTAATTCCTGTAATTTTGGAACAGCGCGTGGTTCGGGATATCTTCAAAAGATAAGTTAGTCGTTAGGACACAATTTCTGTACACATACAGATGGCCGTTTGTGAGGATTCCCCATCTTTGTGCATCAGGCACGCTGTTGGTAGTATTTCCAGTCTTTTCGTCAGTTCTTGAGCCCACCCTTGGTATGCTATTAGACTTCTTGTTGATAACACCTTTATTTTGATCAGTGGTTGATGCACCTCACGGATAGTATGTCTATTCTGAGATTTGCATTGATCTATCAATTCTGACTATAAACTTCCTGACTCTTCTGGTTTCTCAGTAGCTTTCAGAGGCTGCACAGTCTCTGTGGTTAGACACAGTACCAGATAACTCTTTCCTAGCATTTTGTCTTCGAGTTTCATTTAATTTTCTTGAGCTTTTTGTACTTCCATCCCTCCATTGTTTATCTAAGCACGTTTTTAGCCTCCATCTCAGTAATACTTCTTGAATAGGAGTCATATGGAAAACAGCGATGCATTTTTTAATGCTACTATTTCTTGATAGAAGTTAGGCATCCAACTGCTAAATTCTTCTTCCATTTTATAGCTACAGTGTGCTCTTAGGTATGATCGTTGGCCTTTTCACTCATTATTTTCCATCATGGAAATTGATTTAAGGTAAGAGGTTTTGGTATTTTGATCTTCGTTTTCTTTTGGTATGCGTAGCAGACTTTTAATCTGTTAGGAAAATAGGAACTAAGCTGCGGTAATGTATTGAAGTTCGTTGTGTGTGTTACTTTATTAAACAGACAACGGATCGCCGTTCAAATGCCATATAAGTACGCATTGTAGCAACTGTCATAGTCACTCCGAATACATGTACAAACATCAGGATGACGACCTGAACGTATAAGCACTTTTTATAATACAGTATGATTCACTCTGAGAATACACTTTGTATGTTACAGTGCAAGTGAAAAGTTGTATTGCTTATTCTCTAACAGTATTTCTAACTTCCTCTTCACAATTTATGCCTGTCTTCAACACACATCTACATCTAAAATACCATTGTCGCTCTCTGAAAATGAAATTTCATCCATAATCTAGTCAGTGTCCAATAAATTTTCGCCTTTCACATGTAATACACCATTACGTGATACTTCATTTGACAATATTATAGGTATTAAAATTAACTCTAGGCCTTGTTTATTGTTGAATGCCACCAATATGCTACACTCTATGTTATTATGATTATCATACGATCCTTCCCTTTCCTTCAATCTCTTTCTATACTTAACTTCATTTTTTAATTATTCTCTCCTTTTTACCTTTCTCCTACCCTACTCGTCACGTTTAGCCACGCTGTGACACGTACTGTCACGTATTATCGTGTTCTCTCTTTTAATTGGGTCTTATTATTTTCTCTTTCTTTGTTTATTTGGCGGTATTCACTATTTGATTCTCTAGTGCTACTTGAATATTATTATAGACCAATCTTTCCCTTTCCTTCTTGCCTAACGTTGTTGAGCAAGTTACGGTACTTGTTGGGAGCGCGACTTCGCAGTATGCATGTGAGTCACTATCGATCCTGTACTCGCGATCGAGGCACGATTTGCTGCGGTATGCGCTAGCTAGTCATGTCTTACGTCACAATCGGAGTTTCCTCTGATCCTGCACGGGGTGACGTTGTTGTCAGAGCTGTCCTTCTTTTAAGGGTCAGTGGTTTCGTTCTTAATGTGACTTTCGGGGTTTAGGTAAAATATTCGTTAGCCAAGTTTATTCTTTGCCGTTCGACCGTGGCAGGCGAGCTTATGTACCGTCCTACAATCTCATTGTGGAGCGTACTGCATCCTACAAGTTTGGGAGTTTCACATTAATTCTTTCTAATTAATTGTGTACCGTCCCACTTCCGCATTATATTACACGTGTAATATATGATATGTTTTCCTTCTCTTATTTTGTCTAACAGAGGCAACGGCATTATGTAATCGGCTCACAAATGTCTAACTTCATCCTGTAGATTAACATTTATCAATCCTTCCAGATGTACTGACTGTAGGAGTTGTAATTATATAAATTACTGTACGGTTTCTGGTAATATGTTCAGATTCTTTCTCCTTCATCTAATTAGGTCTTCCGAAAAACTTTGGGAGTGTAGTACTAATTTTCTGCTCATTTGGTAGGATATATTGAGTAGGATGTACAACAAAAATTTCATTTCTCATCATTTCAGAACTCATTTTCTTACCTGGTTCAACAGTACTAATATCACACAAATTTTATGATAGGCATACGTAGATATAGTTTTTATAACAGTTTCCTCACCTTTTGGGTTTCTTTTCCATCCACCTACATGTATATGCTCTATTGATGAAAATATACAATTTTATCAACAGCAGCGTGGTAACGATGTGGTGAAATACTAGACTCTTCTATCTTGTTATATGTCATGATAGGAAATATATATGGAGCCCTAATCAACGTCCTTCTCCCCTCTTGCACTCCAGTACATTGAAACAAATATATTTCCATCATTTTGGTCTATCGATAGCTGTGGAAAACGTTCCCGCATGAATAAACTAATACCCGTATCGATCAAAGCATCACTCGGCCGAAGTCCAACTACAATTATAAAAAATAATTGTTGCATTGTTGTGTATATTACAGTTATCAACAGCAGTACCATAGTCATCATAATTGTCATTAATACCATCATCCTTCTTATCATCACTATGACTAGCATTCTATCCAATATTAATATCCATATCACCACTTTCACCATTATTCTGCAAAAATATTACGGTATATAAACCAGGAATGTTCTTTTACAATTATGCCATCTTTCTTTGTTGAAGTTTACAGATTCTTAATTCACTGTTCTCCGTTTGTAGAATATCCAGTTTTGTCTTATTTTTCCATATCACATTCTTTATAGGAACATTAAAGCGTTTTAATGACATTATATGCTCCATTTTCATCTCAATCATAAATATTACTGATTGCACCATCCCAGTAACCTTTCATCAGCTTTCACGTCTCAGCTGTCAGTGAATCTTTAAAACTCTAAGCCCATAGAAGTATTTTCTCAGTAATCCCCTTTTCTATTTTGAACTCTGCGTCTTACCATACAATCTGCTTTTTTTGGTGACGTGAAAGAGCTTTAAATATCCTTTCGCGATCTGATAAAAATATCTCAGATACTGTTATTATCCTACAGGCATCAGCATCAGTACCAATTAGTTTCTGCTTTTCTAATATACTTCCTTGTAAGTCTCTCACTAATAAATAGTTCATAATTCGAAGCTCATTTCTATTTATTGTGAATCACGTGATATTTCCTTATGTAATAACTCTCCTGTCGCTGCTTTAAATGCATTTTCTATTCTTTCTAACGAGAAATAAATTGATTTGCATGAATTATATAGTGGAACCCTCCATCAGAAGTGTTTTATGAGCACATTCCTCGCGTTGATCAATATTTTCTGAAGTAATTTCGACCTTTTGGGTAAATCACGTTTGTGAAAAACATATTGGTCAAATTTGGACTAGATAATGGTGTCAAAAAATTTCTTTTGAATGTATACACAATCATAAATTTAAAACATGAAAAAATAAAAATGTTTCTTTCTCTTTTCATTTTGATTCTGAAAGAGCTTTCTGGGTTTCTATACAACCATTCCACTTCTGCATATAAAACTTAAATTATGACATTTGTAAATATTAATTTCCAGTGTAGGGTATGTGATAACTTGATGCGTTCAGAGTATCATTCATGCCTTAAAAGGCTTCCTATGCACACCAACCATAACTATATCTCGAACGTTTTCCCGGTACTCTTCAAAAACGTACATTATGCTACCGAACTATGGACTGTATATTTCCCAATAGATGAAAAAGTGCTTTGTCCTTCTCTTTCAAATGGATCCAAATCAGTTTAACCTTGATTATTTTTGACCGTATACGTGACTCAAACTTCAAAAGTTTTTACGTATAGGCATGTAATTATTGAATTTAATATTCCATTCCATTTGTCGCTAGTAGTACAAACAATATAAAACAAACCCCTGAGAACTCTGTGTTGGTTCTTGGTGTAGGGTAGGGGTAAGCCCGTTTGGATGCGCACACTTAGTTGTCGAGAGCATGAGAACCTTCAAAGCATTGTCCGCTTGTCTGTTAACTTCATGACCAATACAGCCCTTCCCGAAGGATGATATGACTTCGGCAGAACATCTTTCAACTACAAACTGCATAATCTCGCCGTTAAAATCTTTTCAAGCACAAGTACACATCCCTCTACCTTTTTATGGATATCTGATTTTGTTACTTTTCTTTCTCCTTCTAAACCCAAATGAACAGCAGTCATTTTGTGTATGTCGGTACCAGCTGATCGCATCGCTTGTCTATTGATCCGATGGCTTCTTTAACTTCTTTCTTAAGACCTTCAATGCGACTGGAAGTTCTTCTTCCACCGCCAATATGATTTGACGCAGTACTTGGCCATCCGCCGATAACAGGTTAAGCTGTCGAACAATTGTTGTGGATACTGAAGGTATATAAATCTGCGATTCCCTACCACTCGACGTATTATCTGGTACTAATAGACCCGTTACAGGCGGTTGTGCAGATCTCACACACTCCCTGTCATTCACTCGGCTTGTCTCTCTGTTAGCATCTTGTCGGTATGCATTGCCATTTACAGAACTACTATCCACCGAATCTGAATTTACCGTAACATGACTGCTTCAGATGGCTTCTTTGGGTGCTTGACCTAGTATCGGAGTTAGTCGTCTGTCTGGATAGCTTGTGTTGGAAGATCCTGTAGTGGATGTGTCGTTAACTGCAGGATGTTTTGAGACTGGTAGATTTTCATTATCTCTCGTTTATCCATCGTCAATAGCTCCCAGAACTGGTTCATCATGTGGTGAGATCTTCGCATGTTTTCTTACAGGTGCAAAAGCTACATTACTAGTTCTTCTTACGTCACCTCCAGGTGGTAATGAAGTATTTTCTGTTCTCTTTCTCTTCGCAATCTGCGGATTTTTTCCCTTGCAATTTTACGCTTAGCCCTTGACACAACATGTCGACGTAGAGGCGATTCCAAGAATCCACCACAGGCCTTTCACTTTCAGGACTGTCGACCATGCCAAGGAGAATAGCTGGATAATAGATGTTAAGGAGCAAAATGAAGCTTCGTATTTCAGAAAAAACTGAGACAGGAAGAATAATACCCACGTTGATGTGCAAGAGATTGTAAAGGAAAGAACTATTTTGTTACCAAAGTAGCATTCGACAAGGATTTGTGCTTTGTAGATTTGTGAACGAGCCGTGGTGACCCGGTTCCCAATCTACTGTTTTTTTGTTGAATATATTTCAATTTCACAGGGCAAGATTGTCAGATTTTCAAATCAGAATAATTTCGTTGTCCGTTTCGTATTTTGTATACTTACGTACGAGAGATGTTAAATCAGAATAATGTCATTATGCTTTTCGTGTTGTGTAGGCAGACGTGGGACCCTGGAGACCTCGGACCCACTCTACCGTTCCAACAATATGGAATTTAAGTAAATTCTCAACTATACAACGGCATTGGCGTGTCTTCAGATCAATTTTCATAATGGAATCATCAATAATAACAACCGTTCTCATTTCTATCCTTACCCGTTGACCTCCAGCGACTCTCTGACCTTTTCTCACTCCTACCAGTTTGTTTTTATTTATGTTTTGTCTCCTATATTTGTCTCACTTCACCGTCATCATCATCTCTTTATATGTGAATCCAGTGCCTGAAAATTCTAAAGTATCCACTATTTTAACTGTCAACAAGAAGCCACGCTCAATTAGTAAGATACAACTTCAAAAACAAGCGACGATAACGTAGTCAGATACAACTTAGATATCTGCACCAGGTTTGAGAAAATCCAGCCGGCATGTTCGACTACATTCTGTTAGAAATATGACAGGTGGCAAGATAAAATCTAAGATTAATGTTAACTCCCGTCTTCCGAACGCTTCACATCAGATACATTTCTTGTTGATTGTCGGTGACGAGTGTGTTTGGTGGCCAGCACAAATTCTAGTGATAAATAAGTCAGTTATCATCCAAAAAAGCCAATCGGAAGTAATTTCTACGGGATCCATCAGGTATGCAAGCCAACTAGATTATAAAATAACAGATTTTCATGTTTATTTCATGTTTAACGATGTCAACTGAGATTGGGTTAGTAGCTCTGATGGAAAAAGAGCTGACTAAAAACATATCTGCCCTTGGATGTTTCCCAAGCTGCCAATTGACTTTGACTTGGGTATACGGATTGGAAAGCAGCCGACTCCAATAATGAAAATGGGCCAAAGAAAAATATTTGTAAGACATCTCCCAAATACCTAGGTATGACGTACTCCCATCCATTCGTGGTGCATATGAGATGTTGTCGAACAGGGTAACAGTTGTTGAACAGGATCTTTCAAGTCAAAAAATGCAGGACACAGTATCAACCATTCACTTGAAGCACGTGAAAGTTACTTTACGGACAAATCTTCTACGAAAAATGCAGTCCAATTTTAAACCAAGGGGCGTTTTTAACAGCAGCATGGAAGGGGTTTTTTCAGATGCCATAACAGTGAGATTTGATTGCTGTTTTCATGGTTTGCATATATTTGGAAAGTAATCCAACAACAACACCGCAACTTCCATCCCGATACCGTTTCTTTCCATCCCTCCTTTCTATCTGTTACACACCTATCTTGAGCTGCTGACGATTTTCGCCTCAATTTCAAGAAACTGGTATCGATCTGTCGATGGCTAGACCTTCTAGATTAACATTACACTTCCTTTTATCTGTATAAAAAGTCAGAAGACATTGAACGGCGATATCTCAGTATTTTAGGAACTCTCGGGGAGGATTGCTGGGTGGCGACTCCGTTAACCAGATTAAAGTTGACATAATTACGGTTAGGCATTGTATAGATCCCTTTGTATTTGAATTATGTAAAGACCAGATGAAAATTATTGGCGGTGAGCAGGCTCCGGAGCAAACTGGGATTACTGCACATGAAATGGATCCAACAAAATTGAAATACTTTGAACTTGAACGTCCCAATTGGGACGAGTCGCTTGAAAGGTATTTGACGCCGTGGCATATTTTCGAGCTGAATGAGGAGGAACTGCTACCACCAACCCAACAATAGTCCCATCAACCGTCGCAAATGGATGCGGATTCAGAAACTCCTTCATTTTCAGTCACATGGAGAAAAGCACCTTCCCCATCGGGTAGGTCTTGAATAACCGACGCTACGCAGACGGGGACTATGATCCCAGAGTTAGATATTAGCTTCCCGTGTGTCATCTGCTACGGACATGCAACAACCACGTAACTTCACTGTCTTCTTTGAGGTGTTTAAAATGTTAGCGAATTACATATCTATTAATTTAAATCAATCCAACACGATGCATTTTTGTTAACAGTGAAGGTTTATCCCATACAATAATATCATGGCCTCTCACCCACTTCAATCCAAATACAAAATTAATACCTAAAACATCACTCATTTGAACCTATGTTACAATCTTAGCATCTGTCATGATAAGTTAGGACCATCTTCCAATTTCTTTCCAGCAAAGATAAGATTTGTTGATCCGGAAGAATACCTTCTTTATCTTGAATTTTCAATTTCACATTCACCTAGTTGTCATTATCCATGGACATGAGTAATGATGTTGATGACGCTAATGTTAAAGTTGATGTTGATGAGTTGAGTAACTTGAAATAAACCAGCACGTTGTTGAAAAAGAGAGAAAAAGGAAGAAAAAAACATACCACATATTATTTTTAACACCAGTAATCCGAACTTTCCTTTCACCGCGTGTGATAATATGTTACGTGTCAAATGTCTCAAAAAGCAACACCCCGGTGATATACAAAGGAAAAAGGCCTGGACAAAAGCCCGGAGAGATTTTCTACAATAGGATGGTCGTTAACCGTCGAACTCTGGGCACGGTTACGAATGGCCCACGGGAGGTCAACCCCTACCACAACTACCATGGATTGGCATGTACAAAGATGTGGCTTTTTTACGACCTACAAATTGTACTGGGAAAGTTCCTATTTATATCACAAAACACTATTCCAAGGACATGTGGCTAATTTAAGTGCCACGTCGCCTACGTGTGAATGATTTTGACACAGCGTTTAGTTATTGCACCGTAGGTCAGTGGTTTTGACTAGAAATTACGAAAGTTACTGAACATGTTTCTTAGTCAGGTTCGAGACCAGGTTCGAGGCCTTGCGCAATCACAAATTTTGTGAAAAAATGTCATTGTCATAATATTGTTTAAAATTATGCAAAACATTATCTGCATGTATAAACAATAAAATCCATAAATACCTTCCGGGGAAGGCCATAGACTTCTGATGAAAGGAGTAAAGGTTGTCTTTTTTCGAAAGAATCTCTGAAAAATATGTCATAGGCATAATATTGGTTAAAATTATGCAAAACATTACCTATCTGTGAACAATTAAATCCAGGAATACTTTCCCGAGCCTTCCGAGCTTTGAAAAAATGGTAGGAAATGGTACAACAGAGGGAAGGAGGTGATATTTTGAAGGGGATGAAACAAATAAAGAAAATACGAATACAAAACAAACAAAAACATAAAACAGACACATGTATGCGGGACTGTATGGAAGATAAAACAGAGAAGTAGGAAGAACGGAAGATGAAGAATAGTAGATGAAGAAGAGAAAATATAAAGATGGAGATGAAACTGATTTTCTTTTTCTTGTTCCAGTTTTAGAAAGGGGGAGAGGAATTGGAATTGAATGGCAATGGCTGGTGGAGAGAAGTGACTTGTGCAAAACAAAACGGGAAATTGAATTGAATTGACTCACGCATATTTGTAATGGCGATAACTTAAGTTGTACAGCAGCAGTATTTTAATGCATTGATCCTGGAGAAGCGCCACGTCCATACTGTTGAGATTTATAACGAGGTGAATTTTGATCATCCCCAAAACCATTACCACCACCACCACCACCATCACTACCTGCACCACCAGGTGTAGCAGTGACCGTATTAACAGCATCACTGAACTGTTGATGGAGTCCATAGCAATGACCTTGCTGAGGTTGAAAGAAGAAGTTGATCCCAATCTTAACCTTGATCCAAAAAAAAGAACTACAGTTTTTAAACGACAATTAAGTTGGGTGGGGGTACATTTTCATGAATGTTAAATAAACGCGTACACGAAAAAATAATCTAATTTAATTTTTAAAATTTCGGATAACCATGCCGTCCAATTTTTTTTATTTTATTATGTACTCTATCGGAAAGCAACAGAAGGAAAAGAAAATGATATCGGAAGATAATCATGAACCATTGCAGCCAAAATCAATTCCAAAAGGCCCTTTGTGGAAATCATTGCAAAATTGGTCATCAAGTTAATGTTAAACATTCAGATACAACTATTGCTACTAATGTTTCATCAGGTAGGGTTAAATCTATATTATCTAAAATTAGTGGACTAGATTTATATTCACCTTTTCAAAGGCAGCACTTCATATCTATGATATTATTTCGTATATTTTATTTATCAACATTTCCAGCTAGTGCTTATTACTTTTATTGGTTAATCACGGTAGGTGATGAAGAGGAACCATTTATATAGAATACTTATGTAGTTGCTGAATTTATGAGTAATTCAAGTGCTATTTTAAGATTATTTTCAATGTGGTCACCGGTTAGAAGAAAATGGAGATGATTAGATGCTTTAAACAACCTTTATCGGCAGAAGATATAATTATTGCTACTAATGTTTCATTAGTAAAAACTAGGGAAATCGGAGCACGCTTTGAGGATATACGCGAAATTGTAGGTCCATTTTTGGACATTTCGTCCCAAAATGGACTATTCTTTATTTGTTTTAATTGAAGTTTTCTGATAATCCCAATTTTTGGCGTGCATTTATATACATGTAATCTTGATATGCACGCTAAAATTGGGAAAATCTATTCATATTATATCTGTGATTTTCAGCGAATAATTGGACGGTCAATGAAAAGAATAATATTAGCATTAGATGATTCATGTCTAATTGAAGTAATTAAATCAAGAGTTGATGAATAGTTTATTAACCTTTTATCACTGTGTGAAGTTGCAACTCTACGGAGATGAAAATATGAACATCAATTTTCTTGAAACTTCCAAGAAATGAATCATTTTAAAATGTTCTCGATTGTGCTTCCTACCTTGTTTTGATGTTCTTTACAAAACTTGGCACCATGGAGATTTTTATTAGCAAAAGTTATTATTAACCAAAATAAAGTAACATAATAAATGCTTTACTCATTCTTCACTGCGACAAAAAGGACTCCCTATGACTAAGTAGCAGATTCCATCAAACGTGTTTAGTGTAATGAGATTGACAGTTGAAAAATGTTTATTTCTGCAAAAATCACAATACTTTCCATAGGAATACATGATTCAATAGAAATGAAACGTGTGTACAATAAAATTTGTTGAAATTGCTAGATACTTGTCACCCAGTGGACACAATTGCACTTGTGAAACTGGAAAATTGCCATGTAAAAAGATCTCAAGGACTAGAGTTGATGATTGGACAATATTTTCTGCACTTCTTTGTATATTTATGCCGGACCACATACAGATGTTTTCTTGGAGCACAAAAAGATTGCGATGCAATGGGTACTGGAAGACATTTCCTGTTGCGTAAAGAAAGGTAAGGCTTAAATATTTATGGAGACTGTATAGAAATAAAAAAAGAAGAGCGAGGGGTCTGAGAAATGCTTGGGAGAATTTTTATAAGGATAGCAAAGGCCTTGACGAAACTTCAGCAGTCCGTAAAGACCTGTGTGGATTATTTTCTGTCAGCGCTGGTTTATGAAAACATGGCAATGTTGAGAAATCATTGGTAATGAGATAGATGTTGTTTATTGCAAAGAGAACTGATAAAATTAGTAGATTAGTTAAGTGATTATCTAAAGTAGACTTTTCCGCATCATATTGGGACAGATTCAATACATGATGTTCAGTATAGTTTCCATTCTGGGTTGAGCGGAAACGCCCGCATTTGCGGAAATGATGATTTTGGTGTCGAAACCTGTAGCAGCTGCACTGAATTCATGAAACCTATACAAGTTATTGCCTACGTCTTTTAGAATATCGAAAAACCAAGGGAGGATGTGACCCTGGAATTAAATGAAGTGAAAAGAAATATTATAACATATATGGGACATCATCACCAGGCCAAGGTCTAGGAGAAAAGAGTAAATGAGATATATGCTGCGGTTAGTAGAGCACTACCAGGTACGGCCGGTATGCTGATTGTGGGCTGCAAGATGAAAATTGAGCCTAATTGGTTCCGTGAGACGTCAACTGAGTTCTTCCGGAAGAGTGGATACTCATGGCATGGTGCAGTACTTTTTTACGTGAAGGGGAACGAAGGAAATCCATATTCAGCAGATGATGGAGGTGGTCGTGACGAGGGAAGCGGAGATGGCAATGGAAATGGATCTGAAAATTAATTGGATAAAAAGGAAGTTAGTTTAAGCACGTTTTTTACGGATCACGTCATTGAGAATGACGTAAAACAGGATAGTTTTGCAGCAATGTCAATTTTTTGATGCCATTTTGGCAAGAATAAAGGCAGAGGTACCAACGCTGCAGTAACTGTGGTTGATGGCAGACAATGAAAGGTGCTACCGAAATGATATTCTACCATTGGCGTTGTGTCTATAGCAGCACATCACGGAATATATTGGAGAGGGATGATTCATCTTGAAACGGCTTGTGGGAAAAGTATTGTTGACGCACATTTTTCCACATCGATGAAACAAGTCCAACTACATGTTCTATAGACCGAAAAGGATGTCACAGCACCAGTTCACGTAATAGAAGCTCTTGAATACGAGGGAGGGGTTGGAAATTCTGCAGTGGAATTGCTGCATAATAATAGAAAGTCAGGGGTCTCACTGCGATGCGAGATGCAATAGCATGAAAGCGCATCGCGTCACTTCAAATAGTGAGTGGAATTACATATGGTATGGTAACAATGGGACAGTTCTAGCTACAGTGTACACGTATTCGGTGGTCCGGGCAACGAGTATTTCTTCAAAGTATGGAAGAATTCCAAGAAGAATTGGTACTGCCATGGTACCGCTTGATGATGGTATCGTTAGCGTCGAAGATGCAAACAATAACGATTGTGAGGACTAATTCAGGGTCTGAATTAGGTGAAGTGATACGTTTTCTGGTACCGCAGGATGTGCCAGTTGGCTACCAAAGTGATTTAACTGGAGTTGTTGTTTGAATTCTAAATTCGGTAAGTTTGCTTAAACTTGAAAGCAACATACAAGTGTCGAATTATTCCGCTTAGCTGAAGGTCTGTCGAGTACGTAATAATGTAAATAAGGAGTTATTTTGTTAGAAATATTACTTTATTCGATAATCGCATAAGTCACTCCTAGTCCGAAGATTAATATTATGATACTATACCCTTGCACAGTTAAGTACTTCGCGGGCTGAGTATCGGTTCCACGCTACGTCTATCCGTCGACTCCGGATTCGCAGTCGACAGGGATCGAGCTCACGTGTGGTGGGGGATCCCTTTTGCTCCGAGCGTTGAGTATATTAACCTAAGGCGCGTTTTGGGTCTAGTTTCCTGTCACCAATTGTGAGTACTATCTCTCGATTTTGTCGTTTCTAAAATCTGGGGGCTTCTGGGTTTTCATTAATGTATACCTTCTTTATTTTATTTTCTCCTATCTGAGGAGCGGTATTTATACTGACACAATGATGTCAGTCTAAATGTCTAGGCACGTGTATTTATAATTCTTCTGTTAGTAAATGCTAACTAGTTCTAATTCAGTTCAGTCAATTTCGCATTCCTAAATGTTGAATAGTGTGAACTGTGCATGTATCATACACACATTTTTTAAATGAAAAACTTGCAAATAATCTATAAGTGTATATCATTTCTCTTTGAGTTGTATCAATACGAAACTCGCACCTGTATCAAATCGACGTGTAGGTGAGTCGATTTGACAACGAGGTACTTCTGCTGTTCGCAATGCTGACGTGGAGTTGGAGAAGGAACAGGACGAACTGGAGGATGGGACTGGGTTGGAATGGAATGGTGTTTTACCGCAATGCAGTAAATGTAGACGCGTTCATAGAACGGAAGGCAGTTTTGAGCGGCATAAATAAAAAAGTAACGAAAAGGTCATGAAGTATGACAAGCCCGTGATGAATCGTGCAGCGGAAGTTGCGACTGTTACGTTGGAAAGTGAAAATGTACATATCCAGACTGATAAATAGGGAAGTTCTTATTTGAAGGAACTTCCCATCGCCGCAGAAGTCATGGAATCGGCGTCCTTTCGGAAGGGGTGGGCAAGGCGGCAGGCGCAAGGAAAAACACTTGCTACTAATAATATCTATCCATTCACTGATACATACCTGGTTTATAACTGGGGAAAAGGAGAAAGGTAAGAGGATGGGCGCATCGACTATATTGCATGTGCTTGAGCTGAAATTTCCAAGACCATACGACCTACCAACTGAACAGCATATAGCACAAGCTGTTTCAATTTTTAGCAAGAAGCGTAAGATGATTTGTGTACAGGATGATCCACAACAATCCGCTTGCGCGAACAATGACCTAATTTGAACTGCAGTGAAGAGGATTGTGAACCGACCACAACTACTGTATAACAATTACCGGCCGCTGTTCTTGCTGATGCTGGTCTAGAGGGAGGTTCGAGAAAAATTAGGTGGAAACGTATTCCACCATGATATATAGATGTCTTTCGTCAACTGTTCTGTAATAAAAGGGCATTAAAACCAGGGTCTGTGATAGAGCTACTGCGAGAACTATTTTAATATGAAAAAGGTCAATTACCATCAGACTTCCCCGCAAACAGCACCGTTAGGAATAAAGTTTATTCCTTGAAAACGGAATTATAGACAGAGAAACACTTGCGCAGTAAATAGAGTGCGACCTTGAGTAATAAATTGCTTTTATAATATAAAGTATTGATCAATGCCATTGTTCATCATGTGCGGCATCATGGGAAGGAAAAGGTTTAAATTTCTGCGAAGGAGTATTGGAGTCATTCTGAAACAATGCTCGCTATTGCTCCAGGCATTTTATCAGAACTTTATGTTTATAGTCATAAACCGTTTCTTTCTTCCCTTTTACATATTTATATAATTCTCTTTTTGTTCTTCTTCCAATCACATAATTTCCTATGTTTACCTGTGAAGTCATTTTATAATAGCAAACGTAATGAGGGTTAGTCGTCCCATGTAGTATTAGTTTCTAATATATCGAGGAATTCGTTCCATTTCACATCACCAGAAAAACTTCCTAAACCAATGAAGACGCATCCTTTGATCCTCCCAAACCAATTAATCCATTTCTAGGTCTATTACCACCCTCCATTTAAAAAGGATCACCTTCAAACAAAATCGTACAAACCTGCGCCGAAAGAATCCGATCAAATACATAAGAATAATATACTGCGTCATAACTGACAACACGATGGAAAGTAGCTGGCACATCAACACCTTTATCAGGTTCCATTACCCTCATCTGTTGTTGAAATGGTTGTGTTGTGCATTTTAGCATAATAATTGTTTATTATTGTCGTCTTCCAGTAGGTCGATTACGTAAACTGTTGGGCCACTCTTTTTCATCAGTTACATGTTTTTGCATGATATTTTCTTCTCTTGAATGAACATTTAATTCAACATGCATAGGTACAACGTTGATATAAGCATCAGTTTCTTCTTCATGCTGTTGCATTATCGAACTTCCTAACACAAATCGTTTAGTTTCTCATGTCTTGTTTGATTAGCTGACGTACTTTCTTTAGCGGCTACTGCAATCGAATTAGTTGCAGGTACTTTCAATCCTTTAAATTGACTTTTACCACATTTACGCATCAATACTATAAATTCGACTTTCGCTTCTTCTGCTTCATCATCTTCCTCTTTCTCCTCATCATTCTCTTGTTTTTCTTCGTGTTCTTCTTCTTGGTCTTCTTCTTGGTCTTCTTCTTGTTCTTCTTCACTGTTGTTATCATTGTTATCCTGATTTTCATTCTTATCGTCGTTATCGTTATCTTCGTCGTTGCTGTTGTTATCTTGTACTGCTTGCAAAGCTAGGGCTGCTCTTTCTTCTCCTAATCGTTTAGACGTTAACCCAATAGGAATGACCATTCCTACCAACCTCGAAACGCGTGGATTTGACGCATGTGCGTTAGGAACTTCTTCCACATTGAATGCTGCAAATTGTCTTGCGAATTCGTATTCCTTTTATGTTCTTGCACGATTCGCAAGGATTACATCATCATCTTCATCTTCATCTTTATCTTCATCCACGTCTTCGTCTTCGTCATCATTGTCATCATTGTCAACTTCTTCTTCATGATGATCATCATCATCATGTCCGTTCTCCTCGAGGAGCACATAATGATCGACTTAAAACTCGTCCTCACCACTTAAATCGTAGTAGCTATCAATCATCATCTAATATTCTTCATCTCCTGATAACTCATCACCACCGTCTACCACAGTCCCTTCTTCATCATCACCTGACAGTATAACATCATGTCCATGTTCAATAATATCCACTTGACCTCTTCTTCATCATCTGTCATTAGCACGAGCAGCACCAACGCTACGATTCCATCTAGTTTCACCACTACCGTTAAAGGCACCACAACGATCTGTTCTCTGTTTCTGTTCGTTAACAACCGCACGTGGATCAACAACTGCTTGCAGATCAACAAATATGTCGATCATGCATTAAAATAAGAACTGAATCAAAACTTGACTGTTCTATACGTTGCACAGCCATGGACGCCTCTTCAGATTTTTTACTCCTCACAAAAGGCTTTGTCAGTGCCATTTTCTAAGGAGCTTCAACAATCGGATTTGTAATATAAATATTTCTCACAACTCTTCTGCATCCTGATACAATACCCTCAAGTACATCATCCAACATATTGTGATTGTGAAGTGGTATGCGATCTTCAAATCCAGCTTGAAATGTCTTACAGATTAAATAACGTTCCAAAAATGCAAGATACGCTTCACATGCTTTACGATTCGATCGTACAAGATTTCTTTCACACGATTTCATCAACACATACACAACTTTTACAAGGAATAAATCTGCTGGTGGATCTGCTATATTTTTATAACTTAAATGATGTTGTTGATTTTCATCAGTAATCGTGACATCAATATCACCAGATTTTTCTCGCTTACCATTGAAGTTGAATCATCATGACCAAATGTAATGATGTGATACAATACATTTTATATAAGACGTTCGTAAATAAATCACATTTAAATAACACGAGTAAAAAATGTTCATCAAATCTATTCTGACAGTCCCTGTTCATGAAGATTGTTGAGCTATTTACCTGTAAACATATTCTTCGCCTCTACTTTGCGGTTGTTAGTACTGATACGTGATAAATTTATATTCTTTCTAGAAATGAAATTAAAAAATTACATAATTTGTTCGAAATCGGTCGACGTTATCGAAAAAGAATGCGCGGAGACGTGATACCAGTCGTTCCATAATCGCTATCAACATTTCATAAAATGACATCAGTGATAATGTCATTTTTTAAATATACACGTACCAACAGTATGAATACAATTTAACCGTAACAGTGAAATTCAAATCCCATTTCTACCCTGTTAATTTCTTTCTCCGCCACCCAATATCATTGTACTACAAATTGTTATTACAATTCCATTGCGAATGAAATGCGCAATAGCGTGTAATGTAGTATCACAAACGTTTTGATACTACCTGTACACTGTAGAATATGTATTCCTATTCTGGAGCCCATTTTTTATATAACATATTACAAACGATACCATACTACATAAAACACTACCGTCACAAATTATAGAATATAACTAGATCGAAAAAAGCAAAAGAAAGTAGAAAAACAAAACCGTAAACAGCAGGATAGAAACTGATCAATTTATCATATATCTTTATTTTGATAATGAATGAAATTATGTTAGAGTGCCCATATCAATTCCGGTATAAATACTGTCGTTGGTAGTCTTAATAAACTTTGTCATTACGCGAATTTACCTTCGTGTAATGGCGCGACGCCGTAAATGTCGATGATAAATGACCATATCTGCTATGAGGAAGATGGAAACGCCTTTCCTGCAAACGCGTGTCATCTTCAGATTCATCATCCTCATCAATTGGAACGTTCCTTCTTGTATCTTCTACATGGCTTGTACGTCCGCTTGCATCATCTAATTCTTGTGGATGACGACGTCTTGTCGTGTTACCCAAGTCGACGGCATCCTCCTCATCTTCATCGTAACCACTGTTCCCTCCTCGTCTCACGAGGATGAACGGACTTGTAATAGATACATTCTTCGATTGAATCATCTCCCCCATTTTGTTGAAAATACGTGGATTCGAATTTTAGAAAAAATCTGTTGAGGTCACCTTCGTTACGGTGATGATCATGAATTGTTTTTTTGAAACTTTTCTTTCTATCTTCCTTTTTCAGAAAAAGGTGCGGATCTACACTTCGATCCGTTCCCCAACATCCCCTGTAACCGTTTGCATCTCCGCACTGTAGCCAATCGCAGCACGTAGCAAGCCGAAATTTCACCGAAATCAAAAAGTGTCATAGAAATCAGCGTGATTATTTGTAATGTATGTCTTGTAAGACAATTGTTTTGAAAAAAAATTCTAAAAAGCCTATCCAAAATCATATTATCAGAGCAAGACCTTTCCAAAACATATAACAGTTATCCAAATTAGTTCATGTCATTACACAGCACAGACTAAAAACTGTGAGCTGTAAACATGGCTGTGTGATTTATGATCTCAGTTTTCGGGACTATTTCCGTTTGCATATTTTCCGTAATTAAAATGTTGAAAAACTATGGAACAAAATCGATGAAATCCAGAAAACGCAGAAGGAGGGTGGGTACACGATGAACTCCACAGCTTTGATTATTCTGCAAATGAATTGCAGCCCCCCAAGCATGATTCAGTGGTCATCGTGAAAGGTGTCAATGTGGTGATAAATTAAATAACTCATTTTAATGAGTAAAAATAAACATTTTAGCGGATGAAATCCAACAAATTCGTTTTCTGTTTTCTTATTAATATTGGTAATATATTTTTTTCAATAAAAAAAACATTAAAATCAAACCTCCCCTATTTCCCTTGAATTATTCTCAGGTCCATGGGATATCTATAACACTATAATAAATGAATTAAACATTAGGGCATCTCCGCCACCCACTGGCACGATTTTCATAATTTAGTATGTCCTATTTTGGCACGCTACATATACACCACCAAGGCCAAACATAATGCCAAAGCAGGAAGCCGGCTAACATCCTACTGGCTTTGTATACACGGATTTACGTACAGAAACATATTGTCTAGTGAAACCTAACATACAGTTGGCCCATGACATCATGATGTGAGGTGTCCGTGGCCAGGGTATTGATAACAGTCGGAGAGAGAAATAGGTACAGCAGCATGTATAGAAAATCCATTCGAAATAAAGAAATCGTTGTGCCGGTAGATGATGTAATGTTATGCCAGTCGTGCACATCAAACATCACCTCTATCACAGTTATTGTTTATTATTACCAGTATCAAACTGGTCCTCAAAATAATATTTTTGTTTTCTAAATGTTTAAGACGGACGTTTCAGTAAAGCCAAGATTGGGTGTTTAGAGTATTTTTAATATTATAATTTTTAATTGATTTTTAGGTCACTGCCGAAAATAAATCTTCTCTACATCAACTTGCACAATCTCCCATACTTTACGCCGCCCTCCCGTTTAACCTCATTACTATCCTTTCGATTTTTTCTTCCTACCTTTTTTTCTTGTGAATATATTTTTTTTCATAGAAACAGTATCAAACTGGTCCTCAAAATAATATTCATCAATAACACAATACACAGAAATTACGATGCGGCGAGTATTTGATGAAATGACACCTTTGAGTTCATGAATGGTGCAGAATTATCACAGTGAATGTGGTTCGGACACACTTCTGCTCCAGCACCGTCTTAGCCAAAACACCGCTATCTCCCGCAAAACGACACTTATTAATGTGCTCACAATTTGATGCTGATATTCGTTCTCTACAATGAAGATCATAGAAATATTACTGTGCCAAAGGTGTCACTGATGCGGTCACAACTCTTACTTCAATACTATTATAAACTCGATCTTGCTCCCATTATCCTAAGCTCTCATCATCACATCATCACCAATTGCATATTACCACCACAACATCGTCATTAACTACAAACTCATAAACAAATCTACTTCATCCAACTGGTAGTAAATATTATCGTCTGTATTCAATCCATACTACTGCATCAAATTGGCAATAACATTATTGATAATGTTCAACACTTTACTGATCTCAAGACTCAGCTTTGACTTGTAGAGGGAGTAGATTGAAGTACTTCCGCTTTACACGTGGGATGGTCAACTGGGTTCTAGCGACAGTATTTGAAAGAGGGAACGGTGACCGTATGGATGGTATGGATGCCATACCGTGTGTCCTGATGAAAATAGTTTTTAGGTTTAATAAAAATCAGTTGGATTACTGACCGCTTCCTCTTTGAGACTTTCCCGGGTGCATGTGTTCGGCGTGTCTCGTCAAATTCGATCGTTTAGCGAACTGCCTTGGACCGCATCTCTCCGCCATCACCAAAGTCACTTTGAATGTGATATGTGCAAGACCGTGTTCTCTCCGAAGAGCCATCTAACTCAGCACGTCAAGACAGTCCACGAAAAGATGCGGCCATACAAGTGCGCTAATTGCCCTCGAGCGTTTGGGAAAAGATACGATCTTATTTCACATACTGAATCCGGTCGAATGCTAGAAGAAGGGCCTGAGGAAGAAGTAGGAGAGAGAGGAGAGTCATTATTAGGAGAGAGAACGGTGTCCCAGAATGGTCTGGGTTTTTGTTGGTCGGTTCTAGATCGTGGGGGATAGTGTTCCGTCTGCATGCGACGAAGTGATGATTCGTCAGGGTTGCGCTTTCGATGGCGGTCATTCATGTCGGAACTAGTGAGGAAGAACTGTTAAGTCGACGAAGGATACGGTGGGAGAAGAAGAAGGGGGAAGAGAAGTATCTTGGCGAATTATAATGATTGATAGCGAAGACTGTTTAACTGTTCTTATGAATAAAAAGGTTATTTTTAATCATCTCATACGTGTTCCACATGTACAGATGGTAAACTGTGAGTCGTAAATAATAAATAACCCTACAATTAATGAGTTATCTATTGATACCTTACAGTGAAACATACATTCGAGATTTCAATTTTAAAAAAAATAATTAGGCGGCAATTAGAAAGTGACACGACGATATCAATACTAGAATGGTTCACAATAATGTCCCAAGAGTCTAAAATAATAATAATTTGAAAACCCGGTAAAACTTTCCGGGCTTTCATGGCATGTGTGCAGCCGCATGCGGCTGCCGCATGCGGCTGCACACATGCCATAAAAACAAACTCGTGTTCTATGAAACTAAAACTATTTCGGAAAATTCGAAAACCGCCGCAATCACAACGACCCCCGCCTATCCAAAGTTTCGAGATTCAACCCATTGTTTCAATCTATCAAGGGTGATGAGTGCGCATCAACTTTATTTTCAGTGGCTTTGGATTAGCGATTTCTTGGAGCTATAAATACACACGATAGCTCTGAACACGAATGACGACACAGGGAGACTGTTTACACAGAGACCGTATACACGTATTAACTGTACACAATATCGAATACAAGGAGGCAATACTAAGAATTTCCATACTTGGGAATTCGAACAATGCCTAAAATTGCAATTGCTATTTTTATCAAAAGAGTGTCGTGTGACCGGATCGATGGGATAGACCTATCGAGAAAGATTCTTCTCCCTCATCGACTTCTTTAATACAAAGGGACAAATTACGGAGTGAAATACAACGAAGGTGTAACGTGTCATATCACAGTGTAGCATGTGAGGGAGAAAAGCTCTCGCAGGAGATCCATGTCGAATCCTCGTCCCCAAACCCCCGATATGATCGGGGAATAAATAGGAAGTTAAAAAAATACAATTGTGACTGCGGAAGTTATTTAAATTGTAACTGTCGCATTATGTTTTTTGGGATGCACCTGAAACGGCATTATTGGAATAATAGAAATTATTTATTTATTTACGGGCCCCGTTCCTAGGTGCACCCGCCGGGGATTGAACTGGCATTGTTGAGAAAATTGGAAATCCCGATTTTTACATATTTTAAACGAAGTGTACTTCTATTACATACTGTAATTACACCTACGGTCATAATTTCATTACAGTTGAAGCACCGAGTCAGGGGCCCGTGCCCAAAAAGTATCAAAATATGACAACGCCGTGAATTGAACCGGCGCGGCAAAGTCGACGGCCCTATGACCGCCGACTGACCTGCAAGCCCACATCAGCGTCTATAGCATCCTCAATAGAAATCTACTTATACATGCCAACTTACAGTATCCCTTTCTAAGTTTGTACCAAACCGTCGTCCGTCCCGCACTTTACCGTTTACCCCAGATGGGACGACCGAAACATATACCTCGATGAAATATAATCGAAAATCCATCTTCATTGTGCATGCTTTCCGCCAAGCTCACACCCCTGTGGAGCTATAGTGATCACTTCAGCTTTTATCCACGTTGGAAAGGGCTGCAACGACGCTACTTCGGAATCGTCAACTCCAAACACCAACAAACGGCACCAAAAAACGTTTCTCTCTCATTCCTGCTCTCCAATGGAAGACGCAAGCAGTTCGTCAACACCGCTATCTGAAATTCCGACGCTTCAAAGCCTCTCTACTAATATAGCGACTCCTTCAATATTGTCATCTACTGTCAACGATCCAAAACTCGCGCAAATCGATGCTGAATCAATCCGAGTTTTCCTGTCACAATATGACGGCTACGTCAACGAAGTCAAAGCGCACACGGAGTCTCTCGCTGGAAATTCCGTAATAATCCGTCCAGTCGCCCTCAAATTTTACATTGAGACATAATTTATCTACAGCTTTATCAAGCTGGGTCTCGTTCAATGCAGAAACCGCAATGCACTAAACGAATCGACGCTACGAGACTTTCTGGAGTCGAAAGCAACCGAAAGCCGCGACTGCGTCTCCTTTGATTATCTTGCGACGCTGGTCAGTTCGGAATTCATGATGGACTTGTCCGATATCCGGGCAACCTTACGTATGTAGAACGTCTTCGTATCTTACAATGTCCTTCTGCGTCGTCACGGCTTATCGTGGCTTCCAATGGAAAATCCGAAAGTGGCTGTAAAGCACGTGCTAGATTGCATCAAGCCCGACTCTTTGCTTCATCGTGTTGAATCCGATTTAAGACTAGGTCACGCCAGTTTGAAGCAGAATTTTAGAGCTTTCATGCGGCATTCGATTCGACTAGCTGACGCATTCCAACTCCTGGACATTGGACCGAAGGCGAACAAGACTCGCTCCAAAACCGACTCAACAAAGAAGCTAAGAAGGCTCTTAAAATCAACCTGAAATTCTCGTCGCAAGGATGCTGACAACAAGTCTCGTCCGCTTTCACTGTGTCTTTATCATACACACAAGGAGGAAGGCTTGCGCAATCTTCTTCGATATTACAGGGCTTTTCCAGATGATAAACGCGAAATCCTTCGAGCACAACTTCGCAACAATTAACACCATGAATGCCCATATTCCAACACCTGCAGTAGCGCCCAGACGGGTAGCCGCGGACGGAACAATTCCGATACATCTAATGCTGCCAAACAACCAAAAACCATAGGTCGCCCTCAAAAAGCCAGCGATGAGGACATCTACAGTTCGTCATGCACCATAACTGTATCAGATGGTACATCAAGCAAGGTTATCTCTGGATGTTGCGATGATGGGAGCGACAACAGTATTGTGTCACCCGGATTGCTGAAGCAGCTGAAATTCAAGGCATCGGTCGTATCGCCCTAATTCGCACTGTGGAGCTGACCGTCGCGCTCAAGGACAAAAATTCCGACTCGTCTTCCTTTTTCTCGCGTATGGACATGTCCTCGCAAAATTCTACATATTTTCGCTGACCAACTAGCTCTGCTCAACATCCAGTACCTCATCCCGTACAACGATCTCGCCTTTGAAGACCTTCTAATCGGCTTACCATTCCAGCAACATCTCAAAGTCGACACGACAAAATTGCTGGAACAGAACCGCAAGTGTCTGGACGGCAAAAACTGTTCACAAGCCGATATCACGTCATCTGCTGATAAAATTGGTTCCATTCGCCGACTCATGATACAACGCAACGACGTTGACGGAAGACATGATAATACACAGATGTCGCTAGATCCCAACCGTCCTACTTTCAACTTTTACTCAACCCGCCTGGAGGAAGAACCGTTTCGAGATACGTCGCTAATTGACGCACGTGATGCGGATCAGAAGCAATACTTTAAAATGGAAATCGATGACCTATTGAACATAGCGTACAATGACGGGTTTTCGGACGAACACACCCAGGATCTTCGACATATTGTTCACAATTATTCTGACATCTTCCGCACTACATTTTCAACCGGACCTCCCGCAGATGTTCTGCCGTTACGAATCACCCTGACTCCCGACGCACGACCTGTCCGTGTGCGTGTGCATGTGCGTTTTTAAAACTACTCTCCCGACCAGCGAGCGTTTTTGAAACGACAAATTGACGACTTGGTTGCTTGCAGCATGGTTTTCTACAACCCATCTGCTACCTGGGCAAGCACGCCGTCACTCGTACCAAAACTCGGACCCTCCCGATACTGGTTCATTGTCGATCTACGCCCCTTAAATCGATTCACTACTGTAAGTCAGTTTTCAATGCCTAAGCTGGAGGTTGAGCTCACCAAGACGTCCAAAAGCCAATACTACGCCGTGTTCGATTTGTCGCACGGCTACTGCCAATTCCGTCTACTCGAAGACTTCCAAGACTGTCAATCATTCACAACGGCAGACAGAATATACACGCCGCGCCAGGTGTTAAACGGCACTACAAATGCCGTCACGTACCTCCAAGCTACCCTGAATTCCATCTTTCCAGAATCCTTACGTCAAAATGTCTTGTACTGGCTTGATGAAATCATGTGTCACTCCGCTATTATCTCTGGTTTTCTGCAGACCATCCGTCAACTTTTCGACATCATGTCTCAACAAAATCTTCATCTGCACTCTGGAAAATGAACACTTTTAGCCAAGGAGATCGGCTGGTGCGGCCGGCCGTATACTGTCCTCAGACGATATACGGTTTGACCCCCGCCG
>JAULBU010093986.1:0-27128 GCA_032358235.1 Odonthalia washingtoniensis
CGAGTTCAATACTCGCAGTGCCTAAGAACCCGGGAGAGCAAGGAATTGCATCTGTAGTTTTCTAAGTAACTTACGAAACACTGTGGGTAGTTGGACGGCACTAACCATGTCGCAGCTCGCTGTAAGGAGGTTACTTAAGAAAACTCAGTTGTCTTCACGCAGTTGTAAATTCCAACAACGCTGAAAGCGGGGGCCTCTTGGCGGCTATATATATATATTACGATTAATTACTAATCGTATTTCACCACGTTCCCTATTCCTATCCAATTATTGTTATAACCATTGTTGCTATTATTCTCATTACTACTTCTTCTTACTTTCAATGATTCCATCATAGCCAGCTTTTCCACTTCATAATTCAGCTTACCAGTATACATAAAGTTCAGTAGTCCCTCACCGGGGTCGAAGTTGGTGAGGGAATCTACTACCTTATGCACCCTTCTCATCCATCCAATCTTAGTTACGTCCTCGCGTTGATAGGCCTGGCGTGCTGCGCTGATGTCGATCATCAGTCTTCTTACCGTTGTAGTTGAAGATTTAGTGATTCCATTAAAGACTGATGAAGAATCTGTCAATATCTGTAGGTACACCTCTCTACTTAGAAAGCGCTTTAAATCGAAGCGTACCAGGATGGCTATGTCGACCGCATCTGCAAAAGCGAAGATTTCACTTCCTAACACGGAGTGGGCGACGCGCCTCGACTTTCTACTGCTGTATTAGAGGAAGTTTGTCATACCAGATTCATCTTGTAAAAATATGATGAATCCGATCTGTGACGACAGATCTTCGATATTGGCAAACAAACCATCAGAGAATACTACCAATTTAACAGTGTCCATATCCAGTTGTGGAAAATGTATTCCCAGTGACGGTCTTGCTTTTGAATGCATTACAATCTTATTCACCATTTTTATGTGTCCATCGTTGTATTTAGCTTGAATCACTTGTGGGAGAATATTTACACCTCCTACCACGTCCGGTCTGCAGTTCGACGGCGACGCTAGTTGATATCGAAGTGACCGGAATAGGTTGAATGACGCATTCGCAGGTAGTTGGTTCACCTTGCCGATGTATTGGCATTGGTGAATGTTGAACATCTCACTCGTTTTATCAATTTACATCCCTGCGAAAGTAAATGGAGCCATTTCTCTCGCTTTTGAGTAAAACCGTTGTTTAGTATTCTTACTGAACTCTTCAAACTCCATATCACCTGCCCAGATGGAATCATCGATGTACAACCATATGATTCCACTTAACTTTCCAGCGTCATCAAATTTTAAGTATAAAGACAAATTACCCATTGTTGCTTCCATTCCCAAGTCCTCACTCCCAGTTCCAGTGACGTGTGAGCTGAACTCCTCAGCCCAGTAGTCACCAGCATCCGGCAGTCCATATAATGGCTTCTTCAGTTTTAACAACTTCGATGATTCTAATCCGAACATTCGTTGAGGCTTAATGTAGACATCCCTGGTCAGGTCTTTGCTATGAATATAGGCCTGTGCCACATCCTGTGCCCAGACCTTGAATCCAAATAGTCCAGCTACCGATAATATCATACAGACTGATCGATGTCGGGATGTTGGTGAGTTATGAATTAATATCCCTTTTTCCTTATCTCGATGACCTTGCACCACTTACCTTGCTTTAAACCTCTCTTCAGACGTACCGACATTCTTTATAGCCATAAAAAATTTTCCGCCCAATACGTTTGCGTTGGATGGTAGCGTGTTTCGATTTACCCCCATGGAACAGTACCTTGCCATCAGTCAAGCTGTTTCCTGTTTCGTTGCCTCTTAGCTCCTTGAGGAGTGGCAGCGTGGGTCTGAAGACTTCATTAGTTTCGTCAAGTGTTTTTGCACTGTCTCGAAGGTCTGATGAGTGGTTATCAGACGGTCCAGGTCAGTATCATTTCCTCTTACCACAGCCGGAATAACAGCGGTAATACTGAATGGGTTTACCCTGTTACCCTATGCAATCTATACTATCTTCTTTTCCAGTCTTTGCACCATGAATGGCCCTTCCCACCTATTGATTTCTTCCCTGTAGGCGCGAACAGGGTCCCCAATTCCAGCTTGAACTTGGTATTCGGCGGGAGTCTGCTGTTCAGTGCCCGTCGAATCCTTTTCTCAGCATGGATGGTTGCCATCTCCCTCTGCGCGTTTGTCAGTACTCGAATTCTTTCAGCTTGCATCGGTAGTGACTTTTCTAGGGCAGGGACAGCGGGTGGAATAACATAAACCAGCATGGACTTTGATTGGCCTGAAGGCCCTGCTGTATCGTTGATAAACTTCACTGAAAGTCGAAGGACGAATTCATCTTCGACTGCAGGGTGCTCTGCTATCAATTTCAGGTATATCCGTATCAGAGTGTGATGATATGTCTCACCTGCTCCGATTGAATTAGGAATTTGCACCGCACTGAACTGTAGTGCTATGCCCTGAACTTCAGCTTAAGACTGAAAGTGGTCCGCCAAGAAGGATCGTTCTTGGTCTACCCGTATCTTCTTCGGATATCCAGCATAAACCGTAGCCCAACATAGTAGAAAGTGATCCCATAATTTTTTCGCTGTCTTGTCCCGCACGAACAAGCGTTTTGATACCCGTGTGCGTATCTACAATATGTAAGACCGGCTTCCGATTCAGCCACATTAGATCCATCGCTAACTCCTAATTAAATACCACTTCATCAGGAGAGAGAGATGCACGGAATCTAAATGGAGGAGAATTGAATTCGTTGCACAGATCGCAAACTTTTACAATCTAATCCAATGTTCCCTTGATGGATGGTGAGATTGTCACGTCTGCTCGTCTCAACGTTTGGAAGAGACGTTCCGTAGTAGGATGAGCGAACTGCGAGTGCAACTTTTCCAATTCTTTTCCGGTAAATTAGACCGATTTGACAGATGGGATGACATAATAATGACGGTTTATAAATGTAAACGGTATTTCCCATTTCAGATTTGTGCTTCTTAGTCCAGAATTACGTTGTGTCTACAAAGTGCATCCAGCCCGATGAGGAGACGAATATTGATATCGACGACTGAAAGCGGTATTTAGATAAAGGAATTGCCAGGCAACGGCATCCGAGCTATGAATACAACGCAGTTCTGATGCACCGTGTTGCCAAATTCAAAGGATGCTTGTTCCATCTTCAGGTCAAGACTTACCCAGAACATGTCACAGTATGCTGATAATTGCAGAAGGTCTACGGTAGATACCGCCACGAATCGACACAAAACCCTTGAAACTTGGTTCTGGAACGTAACGACTGATTCGGGGTAGAAACGGGGAACTTGACTCTGTATATTTCAGTTTGCTGAACTAAAACCACCTTTGTCTGAATTGATTCAGTTGCTTAGTCTGGGGATGATGTTGAAATGAGGAAGCAGTCGTCGAGATCGGAGTTAAACGCGGTGGCTGGTGATGATGATAGTTGATAATTTGAGATGAACGACACCGCTTGTGATTGTTGTTGTCCTGATTCTTGGAGAAGATCGGATTCATTAAGTTGATTCGATAAAAGGCTGTTGTCAATAGACTCGGTTACGTATATCCCCTTCATCGTTCCTTGGGATAAACCTGAGTTTAGAAGTTCTGCAAAATGCACTTTTGAGATGCCGTATTTAAAACCATTTTGTTTCGACATCGCAGCCGCTTTAATTTTCACTTTTTCCTCATTATTTGGTAATCAGCATTGGTAATGATAGTGACCGGGTTTATGACAATTAAAGCATAGCCAGTCACGTTTATCACTCCTACCATTTCTATTCTGCTGACTATTACGGTTGTAATTATAGCTCGAATTATTGCTATACCCGTGACTACCTTTGTCTATACTAAATCTCCCAGTACGATTATCAAACCGTTATTGACCTGCAAAATGTATTGCTAAATTTTGATCTCCGTCTTCCGTTGAATCATCAGTAGAATATCCTTCGCCTGGTGCCAGGGTGCCATATTGCACGTCACTATTCTGCCAATAATGGGCTTTCTGTGATTTAGAAAGGTGTGCTGACATATTGGGCGCTACCATTTTATAATTTGAGCTGAATATTCTAATAGATTTCTACATCTTCTTCCCCAATTTGAGTAAGTCGTACGGGGAATCTAGATTGGATTGTGCAAATGATGACCAATTATAACTACCTACTGCTTTGATAAGATAATTACATTTTGCCATTTTGTTATTATCCCGGATTGAAGCGGCGGGGATAGGATCATGTATACGTCTCACCAGGATTTGAAGAGTTTGACCGTCAGATATTCCGTTCGCTTTAAAATCCTCCAAGTTGAGATGAGCTAGTATTTCCGAGACCTCTTCACGACTATCTGAGGCATGGAATACCTCGTCGGACGCTTGACATATTTCCGCCCAAGTTCTACCGTCTCTTTGGAGAGATCTATAGTATGACAGGGAATTTCCTTTTAGGATGTACTTGAGCATATATACAAGGTCCTCGTCCTGTATTGCAGGGTGTCGACATGAAGCCTTATAGTCATTCAGGTGGTCGATCCAGCTTTCTTCGATTGTGCCGCAGAAGTGGTTCTGGCGATTTTTGTTGTAAACTTATAGGATCTTATTCCTAATGTTGAAAACTTGGTCGAATGGTGCGTGAGCTCGATTGTTGACCATAATATGGTCAGGTCGAGGATCTCGTAGTGCGCCGCCATTGTGGTTCAATTTGCTAACATTGTCATCATTGTAATAATCGAGGCAGTAGTCGGACTGAGGCTGAGTCTGATGACGTGTCCCTTTCTCTTCCTTTCCAAACTGATAGTTTCTGACGTTCTTCATTCTGTCCGGGTGGACAAAGTGCGGAATTGGAGCAGGGCGATCACGTTCGTAATTCGTATGATGATTGTAGCTGACATTGCCGTTGCTATTGACATCATTATCATCTTCATCCAGGGAATCATCTGACATCGAACCTAATGATGTGGAGTTCTTTGTTTTGTGTAACTCATTCCAGGCTTTCATTTCGTCCTTGTGTGTTTGTTCGAACGAGGGATATAGAACGTCTTGAGTCGGTTGATTTGGATTGTTCTTTTTCTTCTTCTTCGAATGAGATGATGATTTTGATGATCCTCTTTTTGATTTCTTGACTCTGCCGTTGCCTTCGCTTGAGCTGGAGTTCAGTTGTATTTCATCAATCTGATTTTGTAGCTTCATAACCTTCTGAATCAGCATAGACGCTTCGGTTTGATAATTTGGGGATTGTTGAAGCGTGGGTACGGTTTGTTGTCCATCAGGATATGGGCTATGAAATTGATTCTGTGGACTGTTCTGCCAGGGTCTATACATGCCAGGATGCATCGGACCCGGAGATTGCTGGTGTGGTGCGAACTGTGTTGATACTACCGGGACTGGGATCAGTAGAAGAGGATGAAACGTAGGGTGTAGCTGAGATGGCATACCTGGAGGGGACGTTGTATTTTGATGGACCTGGTTATTGGATGAGATGGGAATGAATGATCCGGGACCGCTCGGCTGGGGAAATGATGACGTACTGGCTGCTAAAGGTGATGGTCAAATTTGCTTCTGGTTGGATTGTTACACCATATTGTTTGAATCCTCCGCGGGTTGTCTCTGACCAGCCGGTGATCGACTGAGTCGGGTGTATTGTTCAATAATTATAGGGGCGTTGTATCCCCAAATCATGTGCATGAGTTTGATTCCTACTGGAGTATTCTGCGGAACCTTGTCTGTGTGACAGTTTACTCCAAAATTCTTTGAACCGCTCGCAGTTGCTTGAAGATCGTTGGGTCGTAATGAATCGGTAGAGATATAAAAGCGGTTGCACTGAGATGCTGCTGGAGGTAAAGACGGAACTCTTCTCCTGTTTTATTGATATCTAACGCGTCGCGGAATAAAGAAACCATAAATTAGACTGAAGGTCGCTAATCGCTAATGGACTTTAGAATGTTCAAAGTTGATCTTCCCGTCGGTGTCTCGGTGTCTGGCGCGTTGGATTCGGATTGAACGTCTACGATCGGTGATGGCGCAATTATTGAGAGATGAGGTGAGTTCTCCCTGTCGCTTACCGGCGATAGATCCCTCATCTGATATTGATCTGCGTCTTGATTTGATCTGATTCGGACATTTATTTTTCGCTGTTGGTCTGGTTTTTTTTTGTTGTTTTGGTTTTGGTTTTTATTTTATTTTTGGTTATTTGAATTTGGTTTGATGCAAGGAATTGAGAGTAGGAAAGAGAAAAGGAGAGAGGGAAGTTTGTCAGGTTCTACTTTTGATTTGGGCGGTTGGGGTTGATTATCGAGACTTTAACGGAAAGTCGATATATATCAGAATGGTCGCGCCAAAACTAAGTTTTGATGATTTTACTTGCCTCGTTTCATCGTTAACGAGCAAGTTAGATTTCCACTAATCGAGATTGTCGGGAAAATTCAACTCGAGATTACGAAATAGATAAATAAACTAAAACATAATAATAGCGTGTCCGTTTATTAAGAGAGTGAAAAAAGGAGGCAAAATGTCAGTACTTATACCAACTTTGTTAACAATGTTGGTCACTTGGTCGAATTAATGAGACTAATTTGTAACTTAATCGGTATAATTTCTATTAGTTCAAGCTATTTAAACGTCCGTTGACAACATAATTGCGCTAGTCACTGAATTCCAACGAGTGTTGACACTGTACAGTATTCAGTGTAGGAAGACAGTGTCGGGTATATCCACATGAGATGAACGAGCGGGAAATCACTGACAGTTCTTGATATGAGTGTAGTGTACAACAAACTGAACTTCACGTGTTTTCCCCACCGTTTTCCACAAGTTTTTTTTAAAAAATCCCTTTTTTATCGATTTACTACCTTCAACGAAACTCTTTCCTTTTTTCAAAATCTATATTTTTCAAACAGATTGGGAAGATTGTTTACGACCCAAATCACTTAAATCGATGAAGGTGATTTTTATAAGGACCTTTCGCATAGAGAGCATACAGAGCGGTCATCTGCCTTCTGTTTGGCATGTGTCAAAGATTTCGCATTTCGCATCGGCACTACAATTTCAAATTCCGAACGCATGTCTCGAAATATGAAATGTTTTTTAGAATCCAAGTCTAATCAATCCATGAATTATTGCTTCTTCCACATGTGTTTCATGTAGAACAGAAAGAGAAGTACATTTCAAATCACCTGTGCTCAACGAAAGGCGAAGTTCAAGTTTCAGTTTTGGACTATTCACTAATTTCACTTTTCTTGTACAGTCTATGGAAACTTTACAATACGAAGACATCATCATCGGAGTATTCCTCTACTCAAAAATATGACCTGGAGTTTCACAATTCTCAAACTTGTCACAAAAAACCGTGGCTTGACGATGACCTGAGTAACGAGATCAGATGGGTCTGCAGTTCCAAGTAGACGAAACAGCGATACAATCCGGACTTGAGGATGATAATGATTTTGTTTTATCCAAACGTGAGGATGATTATGATTGTGTTTCTTCTCCTCTGTCACATGAATCAGAAGAATCTACGGGTTTAAATATCGATTGAAGAACATCTAAGCCAACTAGTGTGCATGAAATGCAATATGGTTCGTCAAAGGACCAGACCAATTCAATACAACGGTCACCAGATAGACAAGTTGAAGAATAACAACAATCTCTAGGTAGTTGTGACTCAGTAGAGATACATCTGTCGGATGATGAACTACTACACTGCAGTGTATCCACCAAATCCATACAAGTTCTTGGGCTGGCACATTCTGAAGAACCATTACAGCTGTCTCCTGTAAATTGCTTTTGTGAAATGGAAAGATCAGCAGGAACTGTTTTAAAAATGGCAGACCGTTTTTTCTATACTGCAGTATGCAGTGGAAGAAACGGTAAATCTGGCGAGCAATATGACAGGGAATATTTTGATAATGATATTACGCATGGTGATTTTGTAGATGAGAATTTGTAAGTATAAACTTCTTCTCTGAAAGAAGAAAGAGAGATGGGTGTGGAAAAGTTGAAATGGCTTGCTTAGTGTTGAATTCTTCCAAAGTCTTCTGAAATATATACGAAAGAAAAAATGTGATAACGATATGGGAGGTGAATGTACAGGGAATGTAGATTCCGTAGTGAGGATGTGGGCGAAGTTATGTCAAGAGGGCGAAAGGAGGGATTGACCAGAACAATGGGTGATTCAGAAATGAATTAGATGGCTAAATAAGTAAAGTTGGCAATCAAATAGCCAATGAAATGACGTATACAAAATTAGTCGCGACTTCTTTGTTGTGGGAGTATCCATTATTAAATACATAATTCCTTACCTAAAACATTTAGAATAATATTCTAAATGTTTTAGATAAGGAATTCATATTTATTTTATTTATATAGAAAAAAGGGAAAAATATTATATTTAGGGCATCTCTAGTTAGGGCATCCCCAGTTAGGGGTTGACCTGCAATTGTTGAGTTCTAAACTCAACAGTTAGGCACCGGTGAATAAAGGAGTTTTTGACGGATGTTTTTAATGTATGGGGTGTTGAAGTAGTTGCTGAGTTCTCCTGAAAAACTCAGCAACGAACTCAACAACTTGCATTGAACGCAGTCAAACAAATTTAAAATATTTAAGAAAGTTACGCTCTGCCAATGAAAATATTTTAAAAAGGAACGGGAACAAATGTGAACGGTAGAGTTTACGATTATTACACGTAACTGATGGAAAAATGTAAACAGGCTGCACAGAAATATACAGCATGGAAGCACGGACAATGTATGATGTTCTGTATTCGTTGAATAAATAAATAGTGTGACTGTACTACCGAAAAAAAAGTTAGCACGCAATGATGTCCCGTTTTCTGCAAAATGTGTGACATGAGTGCACCGGGGAACAAGAACCGGATCGGACGCCACGAAACGAAGAAAAACCCGGGGAAAAAGGTGAAGAAAAAAACTAATGAGTGATTATATTGCATTGGGGACATTGAAATTTTAATGGACAGCTGTGATGTGCCTCAACCGAAGCAGAGGGGTATAATCTCGAAAGACACGCAGAGAATTCTGTCGAATGGTGAATAGTAGGAAGGCGAGGACAGAAGAAATATGGGGACGGAGAAAGCTCAGTATGAAGAATGGTGTGGGAAAGGTATATTTCAATCCATTGAAGATAAAGAACGTGAAGAGAATCTTAAACGAATACTTTCCCATAGTGAGTCTACACCAGTCGACAACGGGAGCTGTGAACTCGGAAAGGTAGCCCTTAGTACGTGTGAGATCAGGAATTTGGCGTCAAGTCACCGTTATGGAAAACAGCAAGCTGGGAACATGGTGATGAATGCTGCAGAATTTCACTGTTGGTCAAATGAAACAGCAGATAAATTTGTCCCTAGTGATAGAATTCAAAACAGAGCGGAAAAGTTGGGAAAATTGCAATGAGCAGGCTGCATAAATTGTTAAATCCTGGCCCTGAATGGCGAAGGTTTGAGAACAGTGAGGAAGAACAGTTGAATGATAATAATGAGGATGTTCTGGGAAATGAAGGAGGGAGAGCGATTCTGAAAAACAGTGGCGCATGATGACATAAACACAATTCGGAACAGTAACGGGTCTGAAAACAGCGACAGGCTGACGGGATCTGGAAGAGTTGTGGATGCAGGAATAAGTGGACGAGATGGTGGCGGAGGAAGTTCCGACACGGAAATTATAAGAACCAAGTGGGGAGGGAAACGTTTGAAAACGACGAAGGAGAAGGGCAGAGATACAGAAGGAGTGAGGGCTCGAAGAGAGCTTGACTTTCAATGGTCTTGACGGTGATAGTTGTATAAACAGAAATCACACTACGCATCTTGCAATTGAGGAAGGATCATTGAAAGAAACGATCGATGAAGCAGTAGGATAACCACGCACTGGTGCAGGTACCATTATGAGGAGAATAAATAATGAAGTATTGAATGAAGACATTGTAAGTTCAGCCGTGGAAAGGAAAAGAGAACTTGTAGAAAGGGAGGACGAGAGTCGTCATCATTTCAGTAGTCTTATCGGTGACCGTACAAGTGGGATCGGGGCGAATAATGAGGAACGAGAGGTGACAATAGTCGAGGGAAGGAACAGTGTCGGGCGACCGCGAGGGTCAGAGAATAAAAAATTGAGGGTAAATCCGGATAGTGAAGATGAAGGAAAGAGAAGTGGAGCACAGTGGACACCGATAGAGGTATTGTATTTAGCCAAAGCATGGGTGAAGAAAACACAGAATCTTGTACAAAGAGAGGAAACTATGTGGATTGGAGTAGAAACATATGCCGGACACGGTATGGGTTGAAACGTTAGAAGCAATCTATACATGCGAAATTTCCATCTGTGTCAGCAGATTTCCAGGCGTGGAACGCATGCTATCTGCTGGTACTATTTATGAACTGAACTGGAAACTTGCAAAACGTTGAACTAGTTAAACTGTGCCATGTTTTATTTCAAAGCAGAAGACGAAGATAAATGGACAAAAATTCTGTAATAGGAATAAAGTTTATGTTTATAGAGGCCGCGGGGTTTTTGAACGCTATTCCGAAATTTGGTACAGTTGATGAAACAGGAGGTGTCAATATCGATCGATCGAAGCCATATAGACCAATAATGAAGGTATTGGACAGAGCTGTTACAGCAGACAGGGATTCCAATGACGTTCATATAGGCGACAGTGTAGGCAATCCAGGCCACGTTTCAGAAATTTCCGGGTCACCTGATAATGGTCCACCGATCATGGCAAATGGAAGGGGAACAGAAGTGGTGGCTGAAAACGACGTGGAAGCAACAGGTGATGAGGCAGATGTATCCGGTGGTAACTGTGAAAGAGGTGCATTCACAAAAAATAGAGGTACACCAACCCAAAATATAGGAGTGGAGCGCACGGTTCCTCGCCCAGTGGATGATGTAGAACATATCGAAGCGGAAGATTCCTCCAGCAGAAGACCGCGCGGTATTGCAAGTTTGAAAAAAATTCGTCCAGAAACGCAAGTCAGAAACAATTCGAAAGACAATGGACAGAGTTTGTTTTGAGATGAAGCGCACGAACGATCTTGTAAATTCGATTAATGAAAGACAACAACGCGCATGTAAGAGAGAAGATTTAGTTATGGCACTAACATTTCTAGAAAGGGAAACTCTGGAATATGAACGGATGGTCCGTAGGTTAACGGAACTTGGGGGTCTGAAATGAATGGTGATGGTGAGTAAATAATTGAAAATGTATGGAGGATGCCAAAATATTCAATATCTCGTATAAAAATGATAAAGTGTTTTGATAAATGAATGGTAGTGAAATGTTCCTATTTATGTTTCCTACCATCCGTCTGTGAGTTTATGGTAAGCAACAAGATCTGATTGTTGGCGGAAATGCGCATTATGATCTGTAAAAGCCAGATATCTCAACATCATTCTGTCTACCTAATCATTTGTATTATGACAACATCTTCAATTTGCATAATTCATATTATCTATTAACTGTGAAGCAGATTATACCATAAGTTCCATTTCTGTGGTAATTACTTGCATCAAATCCGCACTAGTGATTACATCTACATTAAATTTTGTGAACTGGGACATTCGTATTAGCATATTGTGCAAAATCACACAACAGTTGGATATGCGTATAGTTTCATTCAGCTCCCATCTTCTGCTCTCCCTACGAAGTATTTCGAATCGAGATTTTTACACTCCAAATAGTCACTCCGCGTCTTTCCTAACAGACTCCTGCTTGAAGAAGTGTTTCTTTTCGATAGGATCCGTAGTATATGAAATCGGACGAGCAAACAATGGCCAGTGTGGGTAGATGACATCTCCGAGAAAATGAAGCAGTTTATGCTTGTCTGTATTTTCTATTATCTCGTAGCCATCGGTGACTGATATGAAGAAGTAGTCTGAAAAAATGTTCTAAAACAAATGCGATCTTGTTAATACGTTGAGATCATTGTTCGTTCCAGGACGGCCAGAAAACCAGGACCAATAATAAAGAATATGATCACACCACCCTTCACACTGGACTGTTGCACTTTTTGAGTCCCGAGAATTTAATTATTGACCTTTGATTGTCGCTGGACAATTTTTCCAGACATACTTCATACAATCAACAGCACCGATGCAACCAGGAAAACAGACTTCGGTATACTCTTCGACGGTTGATTGTAATTCAGATGAGGTTGAAAATCTGTTGAAGAAACGTCCACCATATATTTCAATTATATCTTTGCCAAACTGCCGAAAATAAAACCGTACGGACTTTTCTTACATACAGACAGCATCATCAAGTCTGTCGGTGGACGTTCCTGTGCTTAGAAGGCGTGGTGACGATAGTAATTTAAGGTCTGTGGGAATGCCATTGTACCCAAGACCATTAATTCGCTGTTTCAAATAATCTGGTTTGTGTCACAGCAGGTCGTTACGAAGTTGGAAAAATAGCACATGAGGGATTTAAAAGTGTCGCTTAAAAATGATATCAGGAAAAGTAGGGTTCCTGTCTATGTAATCTCTCACCTATGTTGATTTTCCTCTATGGTAATTTGGACTCCCTTTGATGCGTCCTGAACGTATAGGTAGGGTGTTCAATATTGCATTGTCCTTGTCGCTATATATCCAAGATAGTCATTACTGCTGTTTGTTGTTGTTTTAAAGCAAAAATAAAACTATGTTTTTCCTCTGTACGGGACTTCTGCTTTTTAAACATGGGGTCTTTGATGTTCTACGACATCTCATGTTAACAGTTGATATCGTGAAATGGACCTTCAATAAATGATTATGCAGTAGATATAGTGAGAGGGATCTTGAATGAAAGAACAAGTGTCGTTGTCTGCTAGGTATGTCGTCTGCTGAATTCTTTGGTATAGCGATTTTAAAGAGTGGTGGGGATTTGGGTGAATAGGAGGACATCATTGGTTTTGGAAAACAGAGAAACTAGCAGACACCGTGCCTAGCTGTAATCAAAAAAAGTCAACCAATTAAATATGAGTATTACAGGTACAGACATTGTGTACAGTTAAAAACGAATTACACGTGTTACAGTTTTTACGAAATGCATAAACGAAGTCGTCTCTTTTTCAGATTCTCATTCCGCTCCACCACATGCAATCATCAGCATCGAGGAAATTTTCTCAGATTTTCATTCCGCTCACCACATGCAATTATCTTTATCGTTTAAATCGCTCTTTCAATTCGCAGAGAAGAAATTATTTTCTTTTTTGCACCTTCAATTTGCAGTGAAGCAATGCTTTTCTTTTCTTACTCTCGCACGCATTACCATCCGAAAACAACTGACTTTTCCACTAACCGTACTAACATTTTTAATGTATGCTATCGGATATGGAATGTTTAGATACATGCGTCACCTTAGCCGTTACACAAAACAAGTATATCCTGATAGTGAATTGCACGCCACGTTCACCACTACCACCCCGCCACCTGCAACACAGGTTTAACAACAACAATCATCTTCAATTTTATGGCCTTCAAGCCTACACATTGCTATATTTCATCTGCAGGTGATTTTTACACAATGGATGAAAGTTACTCACATTTAAAGTCTTGATCTATATCTATATCGACATGGCCAAAACGCGAACTTGGTCATGATTCACGTTTTGGAAGCTTGCAGCGCAAATAAATGGGTCTCATAACCTCTTATGTTATAAACGAGTTTACTCATTTATGAACCCACTATGAAAAGAAAGCGCTACCCACTTATTTATAAATTAGAATCAATGGGTAAGTATCAAGGGATAGATCATCAGTAATTGAAATTGTTTACGTTTTGAGCAATGACGATAGAAACTGGAAACAGTATTGGGATTGAATTCGCCTAGGTAATACATGATGTCAACAGAACACTAACCATAAAGAAGCAGTGTACAATAAATACTATCAAGAAGGGATTTCTGACACACCTGTCACAGGAACAAGTGATCCTCAACCAACGAAACGTTTAGTGGAAACACACTGCGAAAAGGCAGTTCAATTTTGGAACGCACAAATTTAGATACAACGCCCTGATTTACATTTTTACCCCAGCTACACCCTGTTCACGATAATCGCAACATCTCTCTTATCTGAAACGTCCTCCAATCGTTACTGCCCCCTTTTTATATCCGACCTCTTCATTGAAATGGCAACTGACATCAATACCTTCATTTATTTATTGATTAAGGAGAGAAAGGGAAAAAGAAATGGAGACACCAATTAATAACACGGTGAAGAATACATCCGGAGCGAAGTATGAGATGAAAATAACGGATTTGAATGAGACTATTGCTCATTTCAAGCGTCGTTTACCGGATGTCAGCTCTATCGAAGCATCTTCACAACGATTTATTTATCTTGTTCATATTCTCAAACATCATCTATCATTTGAAGACATTCGTTCTAAACATTCTTTACTATCTGGTCCTTCAATGTATGTAGTCTCAGCACCTTCTGCTGCAAGACGTAATTCTACTTCTGCTACATTTATACCTTCAACTATAAATACTTTTTCACAACATAACCACCATCTACTGTCACAAATGGCACAACAACTGCAAACAGACCGCCGTAACATCAACCAATGCTAAACCCTTTCACAGGACCAGGTGGTGGTGGTGGTGGTGAAGGAGGAAGAACATACATGAAAGAAATGCAAGCCCAACTAATGGGTAAACCAGAACAGATGCAAGCTATGTTCAATTCACCAATGATGGAGAATATGATGAACAATCCTGAAACCATGAGATCGTTTTTAATCTCGAATTCACAATTAGGACAAATGACGGAAGATAATCCAGAAGTCGCACTTGTTTTCAACGATCCTTCTACGTTTGAACAGATGATGCAAATTGCTAGAAACACCTCATGCATGAAATGATGTGGAAAAATGATAATAATGCCAGGTGGTTTTGATGCCGTACGACGCATGCATGAAAATGGGCAAGCACCACTCATGGACGCTGCTACGTACGGTGATTTTTGTGGTGCTGGAACGCAAGCTAAAAATGGTCAAAACGCTGCTACTTATTGTTCTTTTGGTGCTGCTGCAACACCAGCTGCAAATGGCCAAAATGGCCAAAATGGTCAAAATGGCGGTGCGAATAGTGCTAACCCATTCGATTCTTTGTTTCAACCACAAATTTCGAATCCTCCTTCTTATGCCTCTTTGTCTAACACATAGGCAACCGAACCTATTGCCATCCCTACGCCAACGCCACCACCAGAAAATACTACTCCAAGGTAGTGTAGGAGAAGGAGGAATGCCAGGAATGCCAGGAATGCACAATTTCTGATTAAATACATGTTTAGCCAGATGCATCGCATTGGAAATTTACAAATGAAACCCGATCAGATACTGGTAGACAATGTCGTGATATTTAAAAATAGTTCATCATCATCAAAAACTTCTATTAGAACGCCATCACTAATCTGAATGTTCAGTTACGCTGATGAAGTTGATTGCGAATGTTCATTACTGCGGCCACGTTGGCACAGAGTTATGGTGTCATTAAAAATGACCCTGATAATCACGTTCATTTCGGCAAGATGCGTGGTAACTTTTTTGAGGGCAAGTAAACGTGTATCTGGTGTTACATACTATACGGTGGAAATGCGGTGGCCTCCGAAGGTTGCGATGATTATAAAGAGAAATTTATTCCTTGTCTCTAAATCAGATCATGCTCTACAATATTGTTCGTGACATTACATATCAAATCAATCAAACGTCTTTACGTGTGCACTCAATGGAAGCAACATTGACATAGGACATTCCCTTTTATTTAATAGTTGTAAAGAATCCTATTTAGTCCAGCATCGAGTTCGAAAACATCTCATGGAACAACTACACAAATTTCGTTCAACTATATCAACCAAATATTACTGATTACGTCCGTCTTTAATATAAGATATACCATATTTTTCAAGTAAGGAAGTGCTTTTATTAACACTTTTACGCATATCCTCATTTGCTGCTGCAGTCACCTTGGATGTAACGTCACGTGCCCGCACAACTGACGTATGCATCTGATATAAGACCTTTCTGTAATTTGATACCATAACAGTGCTTTGTTCATACTGTGCCGTGTGATGCGCGTCCTTTGCACTCAAGGAAATCAATTCCTCCTTCAGTATTTCTATTTACTTAAGCTGCCCTTTCCCTTCCTCCGTTGCTAATGCCAATTCCATCTTGGATTTTCTTTGCTTACTCTTCTATTTTTGTAAAAGTTCTCCCAAATCTTCGACTTTCTTTGTGTTTTTAGCTTTACTTGCTTCTTCAGTTGTCCACTCACGGATCTGATCGAAAAAATCGCCAACATCAGAAAGAAGTGTAAACATCGTCCCATGTAGTATCGGTTGCAGCACGTAGCTCATCTTCATGTACCATCCCTAATTTTTCGAATATACTTCTTCACATATTTCCTCGTCCACCTCCCCATGTATGTTGACATTGCAGCTTTCCACTAATGCATCCGGACTGTGATTGTTTTTTATACGTTCATAACCCATGTCTATTCGAAGTTCATTCACTATTCCCAGACAGTCTACCATCGTCAATTTACATATGTTTCTCACCGGTATGGCAATCTGAGGGAAAATGCGAACCCTCCAATGACTCAGGGAATCATGGAAAAGGTTGATTTCACGCTCCTCTTTTCTGGGCTGGTCTACAATCTTTCCATCATCCCTGTCATAGTATACGAATGGGTAAACCATCTCAATTTCCAATGCAAACCAACCTACCCTCCGTCCGCCTAATGTCCAACAACACCTTGCTCAGGTCATAATCTGATTTATAATAAAGTTCGGTGAGATACCGATCGGAACACATTTAACGCAATGTTGCAGGTATAGGTGTCATTACTCCATACTTTTAGTTTAAAGTCAACCTGGGATCCGTAAATTTCGTCACAGTCATACCATACCTACAGCAATACAAGAAATAAGTTATGAACATGTCCACAGCTTCTTTCTTTACAACTTGGAGATAAAATTGCTGATAAAACAACGTTCTGTACTTTTACTGTTGAATGTGATGTGCGGGCAATGGTGGGGAAGGGGCTGCCACTAACCGGGATGGTTCCATGTTCTCCACCGCATACGAAACTGGCACGTAGTACCGTGCCCTGTCAGCAGCACTCATCAAGAATGATCCTATTTCACTCCAACCAAGCATCACCGGAACTATTGTCGCTTTTAATGGATCCCGTTCATCCTTCATTGCCCTTATTCCACTTCGCCATATGCGCGTTTCGAAAGCTGAATCTTCAACCCAATGCTATGTCCTCTCAAACATATACCATTTCGTTATTGGTCACGGAAAATTACTTGGAACATCACGAAATGTAGGCCACGTCTCCATACATCGCTCCATTTGTTCACATAAATCAACCGCACGTTTTTGGTATTCTACCTCTTCGGGACAACGAACCCATAATATATCGCATGGCTGTCTTGGATACAGCCATTTTCCACATCACCGGTACGAGCCCATCGCTTTGTCCAGCTCACCTGTCGAGAAACACGCCCCGAAGTACAACACAAATTGTTTGCATTTGGTACATCCTGCATATTCCTGTACCTCAACCCATCAAATGATTCCCTTTTCTCACATTATCGTATATTCAACCGTGTACGGAGGTGATGCTCTGCGTCCGGCACCATTCCGCTTGAACCGGTGCACATTGACCAGATTGGTATGAGTGTAATGTGCAATTTTCCTCATGGAGCTAAGATACGGTGCGTCTACCGTTACTAACATTGCTGGTTTCATCTTTTCTTTTGAAGCATGATCCGCCGGATATATATGAACAGCTTCCGCTGTTGCATACTTATCCAACTTACGACTATTCTTACCTTCCCCATGCTGTTTTATTCTTGGTATTGGAGGTAATAGAGAATTGGTCACACAACCGATTTCGGGCTCTACCTTCTGTACAACTGCATGTGCTATTCGCTCTGATTGTTTTCAAACGTCATGGAACATTATAAACGAGGAGAAACAGATTCTATGTCAGTGATTATTGAAGTTAGTCACATGCCACGTCTATCGCAGACGGTTTCTGTTCTCAAGGTCATTACTAATATTTTTTCATCATATTTTACAATACATATTCAATGACTTACGTGTTCCAACTATTTTCATTTGTGTTAAATCAACGCTCACCGTGTCTGTATCGTCGTTCGCCCTACTTTCCTCTTCCATACGAACACATCTATTTTTCGGGCTTTTCTATCGATTTGTAGTTAACGTCTCGGCCATATTCGATCCTTGTTTTTTCTGTATTTCCGCCTTGACTCTTTCTCTTTCGAGACATTGAGATTTACCGTTGTATGTTGTGAAATTGAATTTGTACTTACCTATACGATCGCCTCTTCCATTTCGGTTTTCGCTATTTCAACTTTGTTGTCGTTTTCAATTATTTTCTGCTTCAGGCTTACTGTAGTATCATCTCCCTCCAACATTCTTTTTTACAATTTTTAAGATGTCCTTTTCGTAGTAACAAATTGTTTCCCCTACATATACGATATACAACCCTGTACACTCAGTCGCGATTCAATAAAATTGTCAAACATATTACAATCATGCTCTATGATTTTAAATATGTTCCTTGCTAAGCAAGGTCTCACAGTTCTACACTTCGTTTCAATTCTCTCCAATATTTACAATGATAATTTAATTTTTATTATGGCACTGCATGTAATGATGGTAAGCGGTATTTACCTGCATTTTTGTTACTGCTTAAACTAATTGTTGTCTACTTTCTTGTCTTTTAATGATTACGTACATGACATCCTACGCAATTGATCTCACTGCCAAACCACCGAAAAATCAATCCAAGTTATGATTCAAAACATCAGTTTGCAACAAGTACCGATCGGTTCCCTTAGTAAGTATATCACTAGTTACCAGAAAACCACGACGTAATTCCCACTCCTGTACAATTTCACCCTGTCGATTGCTTTGTAGTCTCCGCTCGGTTTCCTCAATTTCCAATCTTGTTTTCACAGTTTCCATTTCTAGAAGATCGTCCACTATCACATTCCTATTTTCAGCTCGGTTTTACCAAGCTCCTGTTCGTACACTATCATCATATTATGTGGAATTGTTGCACCATTAGTAACAGTTGACGAAGTTTTCCTGTCTTAATTTCGCAATGAAAACTACAGGAGTTGCTTATTTCTTTGCAAGGTAGTGAAAAATGGTGATATTCTATTCTGTATAGTACGGTACGCCTTCTGCAATCCTCTCCATTTATTGTATTGTCGTTTCAGTCCGCTTCCATGAAAATGGGCCACATGGGATAATTTCCTTCGCCTAGGAATAAATACAAATGTCTTTGCATGTTTGATGTCCTCACACAATACTCTTTCGCATGCCATAGATTTACACCTCCACTGAAAATATTGGTAACAACAGCAGATCCTGTTATTGTATTTTCTTTACTGTTTGGCACAGAATTTACATGGTACCACGACCAACAATACAAATCCATATCAACCCACACCTCGACAGTAACCCCCATGTCCGCACATCTACCACTTTTATTTGATCCATCTGCACCCTGACGCTTCTCGGTCATGTCTACACATTCAAAAAAATCAGCATATCCGGGAAAACAATTACGGCCAAACTTTTCTTCTGTTGTCAAAATTTCCGTAGAATTTGGTCTCCTGTTTAGAAACATGTTGCCATACCGGTGTGTTAAGAATTGACATAACTCAGAAACAAAATTTCGTACCTCGTTCGATTCCGTTACGTCTTCGCCATGTTGCACAGAACTCTACATTCCTGACTTCATCGCAGAAAGTGCAGTCAGAAGTTTCGTCTCTGTCGGTCTTTCCTTTCCGTTATCTCGGCAATGTGAGTGGCCCTATACTTCTACACGGTACTCAAATAACTCCTTCTGCAATCGTCCAGAAAAAGCCTTGCATAATAAACATCTCCTTGAATGTCCACTCAGTGCAAACGTCATGACTGAAAATAAAACATAGGCCATCGGTCTGCGAGAAATTAGGAAAAGTATGGAGTACTTCCATCTCAACATACATTTCTTCATCCTCTTCCGTCTGTTTTCCAATTTATTTCCCGATTTTGACAAGTATTCTGTATTGTTGACATTGCAATTCTCTCACAATTAACAGTAGTTCATGTTTCCGCTTTTTGGTCCTTTCCCCTGTTTTCGCACCATTTGTGCGTATGCCACGACCTGTGACGCATACTGATATGCAACTGGAGTTATCAATTGGTGTCATTTTTAGGACAATCAGCTCCACTTTCTCTGATCCTGTGTCCAAGCAGTTTTGTCCTCGCCGAAAATTGTAAAAAACTTATGTACTGTCACACCACGCTCCATTTTACCGTAATGATTTCTTCTACTAGGTACATCCCTGTCACACCAACAGAAATGATTCCGTTCATCTTACTGTTCGGGCACCACATACACCTAAACTTCGGTTTAACCCACCGTATTTTAGCTTCGTCATCACACATTATTTCTGTATGCTACTTTTTACAGCGTTTTCTTTCCGGATTTCACCTCCCCCTTCGCAATAATTTAGGTCATAGACATAGACTCAGCCATTGCTTCTATTGGTGGTATTTGTACTGAACATACACATTCCAAGAAATCACAAGTGCAATTCGTACGCTTTAATGTAGTAAAAACATATTATTCCAGAAACTGTTTACACGTTCCTTCGTCCTGTATTCCCCTTTGTTTACAAATTATATTAATATTAATATTCAACTCAACTCCTCTAACTGGAGATGCCCCTAGGCGTTAACTTTCCATTGTTGAGTTTCAAACTCAACGCCTGGTACTGGTTAATAAAGAAGTTTTTAACGGATGTTTTAATTAAAATGAATACGGTAAGGCGTTGAGTTTCCCGTTGCGTTTTCTGAAAAACTAAACGTCAAACTAAACGTCATATTTAGGTACGCCATGAAAAAAATAATTGAAAAACACTATGGGAAAAATTGACCAATGAGAAAATTCGATGAAACCTTGCAGAACTATGAACAAGAGCATGTTGACAAGAAACGGGGAAAAAGATGTGACACACGTAAACAGAACCTTACAGTATTGTACATTTAGACTGTAAATGAGAGTGATGAAACAGAAAGGGAAGCAGTTACAGATAGAAATTGTGTAAGTGGACCGGGATCGGAACCGGTATGTAACCCTATGCCACAACTGACCTACTTTTTTGTCTCTCTTCCACCGTCATGCATATTGTTATATCAACACGTATAATTGTATTACATCAATCACATACCTGTATTACGTATATTTGGAAAGTAACCACAGAAATACAATTGTTAACATATCTAATACTAATTACGTGAGTATCAAAGAGCTAACAGGAACTGAACTATTAACAGTCAAAAAGTAGTCGAAACGGTGATATGCGAAATGATGACATATACCAGCCTGATCGACGAAGTGTCACCTTCAAAACAACACAGGACGTAATTTCGGACAGCGACGAGGAACAATGTAATCATGATATAAAAAAAGCAAATGATTTACTGACAGTATTGAGTCTAAAAAGAAAATTAACTGTTCACGGATTAATGGACAAAATGAATAACCGAAAATTGAACAAAAGCATATAATGTGAGGCAAGCATCGATATTGATAGTCAAGACGGTTGTGCTGTTAACATAGTAAATGAGGAGTGTAATAAGAAATGTAAAACGTGATAATAGAGGAAACAAAGAAGAAGATAATGATGATGAATACGAAATTATAAATGATCCGGAAGTTGAACGGGGATGCAAAAATGATATGGAAATAAAAAAACCAAGGCAATTGAAAAAAGCCGTATGAAACTACTACAAGTAAGGAAAAAAGAAAATGAAGAAGTGAAGAGAAACAGGAATGAATGGGCAGATGAATCAAGGGGTTGTGGAGAAGACCGCACGTTAACAACTGGTGAAAGTAGTAAAACATTAGAAAATACTGTAGGCGACGAATCAAATAATGAAACATATACAGGATATCATGAAGTGGAAGTTGTCGATGTTGACAATATGAAATCAAAAACAAGTCAGGAAAATGGAAATGACAAAAGAACAGGTAACAGCAAGTGCGATGAACATATGAAAATTCTGCAGCATTTGTTTAAAAATCACAGACCACAAATACGAAAAGTACAGAAAACGAGGCATTGGTGAAAGGAGAATAGCACACGACGGTATGAACAGTAATGGAGAAGAGAGTGAGGCCACGACATGTAGTAAAAATGTTCTGAGTCAAATAAAGAACAATAAAGAACAATGGTGGGTAGATAATGCCGGGAAAGTACATAGTAATGTGGAAAATGACCACCAGTACGGAAATGAAAAGTATAGAAAAAAGCAAGAAGGTAAAGAAATGTCATATGAAGAATATGAAAAAGCAGATAGTGACATTGAAAATGAGATAATGATATCATCGGCGAATATAGAAAGGGACGAGGAGAATCGAAAGAAGAGAAAAATGAGAGTTGGATGAGAACGTCCAAAAGGCTCTAAAAATATAAAAAAATAAAGTAATGGAAGAAAAAATGAGTGGACCGCAATGGAGCAACGATGAAGTTTTGATTCTAGCGAAAGGGTTGGTTTCAAAAAACCCAACTACTTGTGCAAACCGAGGAGTCGTTGTGGATAGGTATAGATAAATATTGTAGGGAAAGATATGGGCTGGAAGGAAGTAAAGAATCAATGAGAAGTAAGTGGCCTATTGTTAGCAAGGACTGTCCACTGTGGAATTCGTGTTACAGCATGGTGAAAAATATGAAACGTACTGTAAACGAACAACAAAAAGGGCTACATAAATTAACACACGCCATATACCAGAGTCGTCACCGAAGTGAGGAGGATAAAAATCCTGGTTTAGGCATAAAATTTAAATACATTGAAGCAGCTGAATATCTGACAACCATGCCAAAATTTGGAGATGTTGACAGTAATGGTGGATTTAAAGTGGATAGAATAAAAAATATATGCCGTATGCACAACGGAAAAGATGAGTAGAAACAGCATCTCCTAAAGGTACAATGCAACCTGCACGAGATAATAATGATAATATTATACAGTATGATCATGAAGAAGGTGTCCTATCACATGAACAACAGTCACATGAAGTAGAAGAAGACCAAAACAGAACATCACAGCTTCTCCAAAATGTTGTGAGAAATTACCGTGATGTTAGTCAACACGTAGAGAAAACTGGAGTGATGACCGGTGGCAGTAGACAAGCAGGAGTTAAGTAATTGAAACGTAAAGAGGAAGACGCTCGAAATGAAGGCAGAAATGGAAGAGAAATGAACATCATTAAAGTTGCAATGGATGAAACAAATGGAATAATGGAAAAGTTAAGGAAAGAGCAAAGTCGTACAGGAAAAGTGGAAAGGCTGTACATCAGTCATGGATTACATTCTAAGGGATCACCACCATATGAAGCAATTGTAAAGAAAATCTATGATATGAGTACTTTATCAAGCTCTGATGATGAATAAGTAAGAAAGCAAAAATGTTGGAACATATATATGAGCAAAATGGATAAGCACTGGACTATCTAAAAAAAGTATGAAAAAGGATAAGTAATAAGATAATATATGAGGAGGAAAATCTTTACCTCAAGTGTAACTGATTTAGTAATTGTACCCATACCGCTACAGAATGGACCCGAAATAGAAATGTAATTTTACATGATGAAAAAAGTAAACAGTGATGTGGAATGATATTTCGGTACGAAATGCATGACAGATGGACAGGAAAAGAAATTTTATCATATGGAGGGTAAACTAAAAATCATTACTATCATAACAAATATATAACAAAGGGAGAGAAGATAATAATTCATGTATCAATCACTGTTAATTGTTGTGATAGACATAGGAGCAAGATAGGTATGAAGAATGTAGTGTTGAGCAATAAGTGATATGTAAAAATGTTAAAAGAAGGAACAGGCAATGGCAATGTGTTTGTTATATGAACTAAGAATCTGTCACGAGTTGACAGTTAATGTAGTTAATTGTCATTTTACTGAAATGAAAATATAAAATAAGTGAGGCAACAACGCAAAGTATAAGAACTGTGGTTTATTTTGTGGAAGAACACCTAAAATACAATTGGTGATACATAAGTATTGTATTATTGATAAAGTTTAAAATTATTACAAAGATTTTTTCGGCAAGTATATATATTTCGTTGAATATATCATTGATAAGGTGTGATTGCGTCAGTACTAACATATCAAATCATATCAATTTAGAAACATATTATTAACACTAACTTCATTTATATCAAAGATCTAAACAACTACATATCAAAATATTGCGAATAACTGGAAAAATATGGACAGGTCACGTCATCCTCAATACACATTAGATTACGTGAATAATATGACTGAAAACTGTCCTACGCAAAGGAGAAAGGAACAGTACGAAAAATATAAGAAGTATTTGAAGAGGGTGATAGTCAAACAATCAACCAGTTGTGGTTTGAGTGTGTTCATTGAAGAAGATGTTTGTAAAGGTACAAACATAATGGAATACGGGGAGAAAAATTAAATGGATTAGAACGACAATTGCGTAAAGAAGAAAATAAAAAAAGGAAAATGCGCAGAATACATGGTAGAGTTAATAGAAGATAAACTATACGTGGATGGAGTAGGTGAACATTCGAATGAGTGCAAGTATGTAACTCATTGCTGCTATCCGAATTGTGGGATAATAGAAAAGACATATGAAGAAGGTGGTGTAGTAATCTGGATATCGGCATTTATTAACTCTATACAAGACATTAGAAAAGGATCAGAGTTGTCATTTGATTATAAGTGGAAGGTTAGTGAAGACGAACCATTGACAATATGTGAATTTCAATCCGAAAAATGTCGTGGTATTATTGAGACTTCTTTCTTAATTTAATTATGCAAACAATACAATAAATTTATTGAAGTAATATTGCGCATTTTGTTTCAAATTTATATTTGTTTGAAACGCAGTATAGATGATTATTAGAAGTTATAAAGATTGGTAAAAGTGCAAGTAATTAACCATATAGTTAATAAAATTGTTAAGTTATATGTCGGAATCATGACGAACATGGTTATAGCTGTAATAAGAAAATATAATAATGGTATGAAAAATACAGACATTTTACTACATTTTAATATTTGGACATGTATAGTTCATACTTTAGTTTATCCGTTGTTGTTGAGAATGTCAGTACCGTACGCCCAATATTCATTCTTCCATATGCAATTAAAGAATGAATGAACGAAATCTGGATGTTTTTAAACTATTACTAACATAAAGAAAACAATTGTAAATTACATGGTACCACCGTAGAAGAAGGATAATGTTATTATATAACATGAATAATGACCGTATGACGAGTTGCATAGACTAGTTGCTTAATAATGATTGAATATGGAGGTATATATTGTGAACATATCGATATGTCAGACATTGCTACAATACATGTACAACAAGTTTGATTAAGATTATTATATAGTATGACGACGTGTATACTTTATGAACTATATAGTGATTAAATGTAGACAAGTACCTTGTCTAGAGACACATATTTATTGTATTGATGTTATACATGTACAACATGAATGATTAATAATGGTATACTCTATACCATTTAATAAGTGTAGATGGAAAGCGTGATTTAAGTTGCAAACATTACCAAATACATAGACCTGTAGTGGGTTTATTTGAAATCTTGTCAGGTTAGTACCCAAGTTAATATTTGCGATTTATTAACGCATTTTCTTGTTGTATAGTGCAATGGAGGTTGAGCACCGCAATGGAAGCAAATAAATGTATAAGTTGTATAATAGTCGTACTTTCTACTTTTCCTGAACTGGGTTCTGCGATCGGCTAGATCACATATATCACCACCGTTTTAATCATTCAGTCCGTGCATGTGTCGGCCACTGTCCCGCTTCTCTCTGCCCACATCCCTACAACAAGAAATGTTCTAATAAACAGTTGAAACGTCGAATGATGTTGACCGTAATGCAATTTACGCTGATTGCGTAAAGGTTGATAAGGGTAGTTGTGGTTGCTTGATTATATTATAGGCAGGAAAATGACGTATCTCAACCATAAAATAAATAATCAACTTATGTTAACAACAAATACTACATTGATGTTACCTTTTCCCAAATAAATTCAAAATATCGCGAAAAATTCCAAAATATTAACATTATTATTTTTATTAAAATTGGGATACACAAGTGTAATCGTTGTATATTTTATTCACCTGTATTGTATCATGTATACATTGAATATTATTTTTTCAAAAATATTCGAAATAATTAACACCAAAAATATTATACTACTTTCAATCATTTCCCATTATAGGTCCATCCCAACATGCGTGTATCTGCGTAAACATCAATATGACCTACCAAATTCCCATAATAACAACCTTTTTTCGCATCACAAAAATGTATACATTTTTTTTACTATTTGTTGTTGATCTTTACAAATACATAATCTACAACTTATTTAATGGTTTTTACCATCAACAATCATTACTTTAAATTGACATTACAAACAAACACAAACTTTACGTTACGAATAACTTGTAGTCATTACCATACAGCATCAAAGTTCAGTGCAAATACATTTCGGTAACTTTACGTTACGAATAATTTGTAATCATTACCATACAGCATCAACGTTCGGTGCAAATACATTTCTCTATAAGTTTACGAAATGTTCATGATATGGTATACATTATCAACGTTTATGCAGTATTTCCCTGTCATTGCATGAGTACAATAATTATTTGTGGGCACGTTTATAACTAGTATTTGCGTATATGTTCTTTAACCAAATTTTACAATACTTCACTTCAAGGCAATATACTTTCTATATAAAAATGACTCCTTTATTTTCCACTGAACGTACATGTTTCAATATCATCACAACTGAAATTTAGCTTATTACCTATCAGTACCACTTTATTGACATTATAAAGAACTGTAGTTCACAATCGTGGATGCATCGGTTTTGTCCTAACATGTTTCTTCATGGGTTTCGGGAATGTTATATGTTAATGACATACATAGTGGTCAATTAATATATTTTCAACATCATTAACTACCACTTTGTTGCTCAACCTTTCGTTATATCTACGACTGTGAATGACGTCATTCACAATACATTTATACA
>JAULBU010094097.1:0-27121 GCA_032358235.1 Odonthalia washingtoniensis
AAGCTTTTAGCCGTACTTGCACAACATGTCAATACTTCGCCCCTCGTCCCTGTCGATTTAAAGTAACTATGCCAGATACTATTGTTTTTAATCACACAGTTTCGCTTGATTTAATGTATATAGAAGGAAACAAGCCGGTTCTCCATGTAGTTGACAACAAGACAAATTTTCAGCGCTGCTCAATTCTTAACCAATTTTTCTGTTGAAAATATATGGCGTACATTTATAGTACGTTGGGCATCAATATTTACAGGATACACAAATAAATTTAAGGCTGATCAAGCATCTGCATTCACATCCAAAAAGCTTCTAAATTACTGTAATATGACTGGTATGTAACTTGACCTTAGTGACGTTGAGAGTCATAATTCCATTGGTTCTGTCGGAAATTAGCATAGTCCATTACGCCGCATTTATACAGAAATTTGAATATAACATCCCCAATGTGATCTCGAAATGGCACTATTTCTCGCTAACAAAGCAATGAACGATACTATGAATGCAGAAGCATTGGTACCATCACTACTTGTTTACGGTGTTTTACCTCGTTTTCCTGCTATAATTACAAAACAATCTAATCAGATTGATCGGATGAACGCATTGTTTACAGGTAGGAAATAAATGGAAACAATCATATGTGCACAGCTCATAACTCGAGCTCTTACTTCTAAACCTCCAAATTCATCTGAGAATATTTTCAAACCAGGGGACGCAGTTCTTGTTTACCGTAAGAATATGCACATAAAATGGAATAGACCATTTAAAATTACCAAAATTATAGACAAAAAAGTATTCATTGGCCGATATGGAGAAAAATCTCAACGTTCTTTTCATCAAATACATCCCTAGTACAGTACACCAGAAATTTTATCAATCCGATACTGCAAAATACTTCACACTGCACTTTCATCCATCAGTAAAACCTCTTCGGAATTAATTGAATCAGAAATATTTCTTACTGAAATTCTACAACCTTGGGATTTTAGAAAACATTTTCTTGCTTTTGGACCCGCAATAAAGAAATAAATTGACAATATAGTTGCACGTAATACATGGAAAGCTGTACCAAAATTATCCTTTACTAAGGATGAAAACATTCTCAATTGTCATCTAGTTCTCTTAATCAAAAACAGTGAAACTGATAACCCAACGAATGAAGCACGTCTCGTTGCACAAGGACACAATGACTCAGATAAGGCTTACATAAATCATTCTGGTACATATCTTTGACATTCCTCAATTAAAATAATCGCGTCCGCTACTTCCATAAAAGTATTTCATATTTGGAGCCATGATGTCACTCAGGATACAATCAGCAGAACCATTGATTCGTAATATATATCAAACCTTGCGAAAAACTTTCTTGAAGTTATATATTCAGAATTACTCCATCCTCTTTACAGTTTGTCTGAATCTAATGACTATTGGGATCGTACTTCAAAAAATCACGTTGAAAAAGACCTTGATCTGAAACCTTGCATTTCCGATCACTCGCTTTATTTTAAATTTTCAGATAATGGAAAATTAGATGGACTTCTTGGAGCTTATGTAGATAACCATTTCATTTCTAGTACTGATGAATTTGAGAAACATACTGATAAGACCCTTCAAAAGTTTGACTGTCTTGCACGTCTACACGGAAATATTACGTTTTCTGGCATTGATATCTACTCAACTGATATCGTTTATATTATCCAATCAAATTTCATAGAATCACTTGAAACTTTATAATTTGATGCAAATTTTGGAGAACTACGCAGTGCTCGTGCCAAATTATCTTGGATAATTCATACTAGACCAGATATAGGATTTTCCTCAAGTTATTTAGCACAAACAGCAGAAAAAACTTTTTCACAAAAAACCATTAAACGGATAAACAAGGTTATTCGTCACATCAATAAAACAGTTAATCTACGTATGACATTTCCTAAGCTAGATGAAGACTATTTACATTTACGTGTTTACAGCAATTCTTCGTTTGCCGACAACTCGGATCTAAAATCTCAGATTGGATATATTGTTTTACTATGTGCTAAGAATGACTACTACCGTATTTTACATTACACCAGTAAGAAATGTAAACGAGTTGTTCGTAGTGTTCTCGCCGACGAAATATTTGCTTTCTTTGCTGCATTTTACTATGCATACGCTCTCCGCCTAGACTTACAAAAGATTTACAATCATCATGTACTGCTTCAGATGTTTACAGATTATAAATCCTATTTGATTCTATAACTAAAGTAAGTTGCTTCGAAGAGAAACGTCTCATGATCGATACTACATGTTCACCAAACGGTTTCAAAAAGGAAGAGATTACAAATGTTGGATTCCTTCGCACTGAATATAATCTTGCTGATGACTTCATAAAATTAATGAAATCTACTTCTCTGAACATGATATCACAGGATAATAGGTGCAACTTTCCAATTTAACAATGGTTTTACCTTTCTCGCGAATTCCGCGACACTAAGGTTGGGGACTGCAGGTCCGTACACAATTCCAATAGTGAATAATGTCGACTGCAGTTGCGAACTTTCACGTTAGATGTGATTCTGTCTTAAATTAATACACCAAATTGCGTTTCGATTGCTTTCGTATTATTACACGTTTTTACACTGTAATTAATTTCATTTATGCTTATTAATTCTATACAATTTCTCTAATTATGTTTATAGAAATTTTACCCATTCTTTCATTAATTTTTTTTGTTCTTTGATTATTTTCTACGTCTTCAAATTATTACTTTCACGGCCTATTTAGTCACGTATGCCTTATAGAGACCATTTTACACTTCATTATTGTTTAGAATCGTGTTCTGATTCAATTTACAGAATATGCTTCTTAAAATTATTACTTTCACGACCTATTTAGTTACTTATGCCCAATAGAGGCAATTTTACAGTCCATTATTATTATTTCGAATTGTGTTCTGATTCGTTTTTACTAGTAAAAGGAGTTCTCTGAGCGACTTTACTCGTCTTTTCTTCCCCTATAACTCACCTCATTATTATAACTCTTCCCTCTTCATCCCTACCTCGCTAGCTTTTATCGAAAATTATCAACTTCCACAACTCACAGTTTATATTTCATGTTATTATCATCATATGATGATATTTTATATAAAATTAATAAATTTCAATTTTAAAAATGAAAATTCATTTCTTTTTGAATGAATTTCTTTTTGAATGATTTTTGAATGAAGCGTTCTTTAAATCAAGCACAATGATATAATGTTTGGGCACACAATGTTTAAATGGAATTATTATGGAAACATTGATAATAATGAAAGCATATTTCAACACTCGCGTAACACAGATGCATACATTGGAAATTAAAGCTCTTTAGTACCAAATTCCGTGAAACCAAGTAAAGAAAATTAGTTGTGAACATCTTCAACACCGATGTATGTCATCATCTCCTGATGATTTTACCATACAATGGCTCGAAACATCATGTTTCGAGGCATTGTATTTTTTACATGATGTAAAAGAAGTCTATTCGTACGACTAAGTAATTTAATCCAGCTCCACCCCTACGAGCACTATTGAGCATACTCCATTAGACTGTAGATTCCACAACTCTCACCTATATGCTTCAAAGTGGCAGAATTGCTCGAAGGATGAAAGTTGGTTCCACCTTGTGAACAGTTGTTAATGACTTGCATAAAAAAGTTTCCATTCATCCTTTCATGAGCTCTGAGAATACAAACCCAATCTTGAAGTGGAGTCAGTCCACAAATGGATGCATCCACCATTCTTGTGAAACGAAAATAGCTGGTATATTTACGACGATTTTTCAATCTGCAAAACCCCTTGTTTGTAGGTCTGACATTTCCAATCCTCTAGATACCGAGGAACATTTCATGATGTTAATGATTGCGACTTGCAGTTTCTTGTAGTCTACAGTCGTATCCCGTCTAATTTCAAGTGACAGATTAGGTTCTACAAACTTGTAGTACAGGTTCTGAATATCTTCAGACGTCCCTCGAAACGCTCTTCGTGTCAGATTACATCTTCTAAATATTAGCACTTTCTCCAGTTTGTTTGTTTATATATATTTGTAAGTATTTGCAGCTACCAGGATTACCAACTTAGGAAACATCTTTATGTCGCACAAAATCTACGTCATACCCCTTACGTCTCCAATAATTTTATACTGCTCTTTTGCTAGCCCTACCAGTAGGCGATTCTTTTGGATACTCGAATTGCGGTTTTGGACTACATCTCTTCATTATTAGAGAGTATGCAACTGTCATGGTGTTGACAATTTCCCAGAATTCGTTGTGCAATGGTCGTTCGGATCAATTGTGGACAGAGTACACTCCCTCAAAAGGTCAATGTACAACTTTTCATTTGACTTGTAGCGATGTTGAAAATATTGCACTGTTGAATTTCTAATAACATGGGACTCCAAGTCCACAGCGTTCTCAACTTGGTCACCCATGTCTGATGTAGTTGCTTCTGTAAAGGAGGTGATCGGATATATCATTACAAATAACACCCAAAATACTGCAGGATTATACCCGATCAAGCCATAATATTACCATGCAAAGTTCAAATTTCGTTTAAATTTACAATCTTTTATACCGTTGACATGTGTTCTGATACGTTTTTGACTTTACCACGTTTTTGACATTTGTCATTCAGTGCTCCAGTATGAGCATGGTTATACTGCTAGAATTTTCATTCCGTTTCTTTGAACAATAGTACATGTTTTAATTACGTACAGTACTAGTAGTACTATATGCAATTAAAACATGTACTATAGTACTGCAGTGTACATTCGCAATCACCCTATATTAATAGCACGTCGTGCATAGTACACTTAGTGCCCGTTCTATAAGTTTTTATTTTTCAGTCAGGAGTCAAATTAAAAAATGCCTTTAATAAAGTACCAATGACCCTAGGTGAACTTCAGGTTGGCTAATGGCGTACTGGAACTACTAATAGTTGGGAAATTATTGACTTTTGGCAACATTACTGCTTACCCAAAAAATTGTAATATTTTGATAAATTATGTACCCAAATAATCCAAACATTTATCAACATGCTAATTTACGGCTGGTCCCATAAATTTGGAACTTCCAGATAAAAACCAGCCATTCATCAACAGTCGATGAACGGCTGGGTTTTTAATTTACCTTATTCCAAAAATATTCCAAATTTATCCAATAAAACCCAGCCATTCATGAACATCCGACAATTGGTTGAATTTTTGTAAATTAAATTTAAATTCTTTTCAAAATTCTTTTCATTAATCAAATATATAACAGTCATTCATCAACAGTCGATAATTGGCTGTGTTTTAGATTTTTTTCAAATTGTTTTTTATAAAATGTTAAAAAAAATGTTGTGAAACAATTCTTGTTCTCACTAATCATGGGTGTTGAAGGGAAGACATCAGAAAACATTACAGTAACATTTACTAGAATTGAACGTCCATCCTGTCCAGAACAAAAAGATGCCACAAAAATGATCCCAAACATGACGTGGAGTCATACCATTCGGGGCTCATTCCCGCCACATGTTACCACCAGTCTGATCTATCTCTGCCAAAAATATTTTCTTTAGGATAAGTGTCGAACTTCACTGGTCGTTACCATCACCCAGTACTTTCTAATGTTGAAAACCGGCGTTTTACTGTAAATGAATTTGGAAAGGTATCTATTCTTAACCATTTGTCCTTTGGTTATTTGTTACCATTGCCTCTAGTCAACCTTTTGGATAATATTCCTGGTGGAAAACGTTGTGGGGATGGAGATGATGGCCATGCTGCCGTTGAAGTTGGTAGTTTGGAATGTGGGTTGATTAATAAATCGACGCTCGGTGTACTGCTGGTGGCACTGGTGTTTCGGAAAAGTAATGATACAAGTTGTTTAACACAACTTATTACTACTATTTTTTATGTTAACATATTAACTATCTTTAGACAGAAAAACGACATGAAAGTCGCGGCACTCCACCTTACCTTCCATTACTTTTTCTTCATATATATACAAGAAAGAGACACATTATTTGAAGTTGGTGGAATATCTGACAACGAATATGTATGAAAAAGGTATTGGGTCACGGTTTCATTATTTTATTTTATCTCTCTTTCAAGTATTGACACCAATTATAATCATTCCCTTAAAATCCTTCAATTCTCATGTTCGGTTGATTTGGTGTAACTGGGAGATATCTTCTCATCTGAGCCTGTGTTCTCTCTGATCGTCAATAAAGTAGGCAAATGAATCCATCCTTGTCCAATTTTGTCAGCCCGTTACGATTAAATCATTGATAATGGGGGTTAGATACATTTTATACTATCCAAACTTGGATGACTGAGTAAATATGTATCTGAAACTTCTTCTTCACAGAAACTGTTTCAAATGATCCTCTGTGAAGTAAAGCATCTGCCCATGAATGTAGACAGAGAATATGATTAGATTCACTCAACATAACTTCTAAAAACAACATTATCTTTCCGTAGTAAACGTCTATAGTACGTTCATCATCTGAAAAGCTCCCAGTCACATACTGAGTTATTCTTTGAGATAGTCTTGTTGCAACATCAGATTTGTATGTGATTTTACCTAGAGAAATATTTTCATCGTCCTGTAATCTATCCTAAACAACAAGCCGAAAGTTGTCATTAATCATGGAACGTGCAGCAGAAACGGTAAGTACTTCAATCCGAGTGAATGATTCAATGAGGTGCTTCTTAATGTTAATATCCATCTTATCCCTTAAATTTGTTAACTTACAAATTCTCTGAGGGTGCCTAAATGTAAAAATTGACACATTCGCAGCTGAGGAAGAAGATGTAGGCATTTTTGTTTCTAAGTGCAAATCCACGTCTATTTTCATCCGAGAAAGAGGTATTTTGTTATTGGTACAACAAAGGCGTGATGCACATTCAAATGCAACGTTTGACATAATTGATTATGCATACTTCTGCTTCGCATTGCAACGTAGATTAATGTGGCTGATGTAGGTTTCCATTGGCCATTGTTAAAGCAAAGAAAGAGGACCACAGTTTCGTATTGATTCCTATAAATGTAACAATTCATGAAAAACGTATTTGCAAAGGAATACACGTTCATATTTCACCTAGTAGTAGTTGTCACGAAAATGTTTATAAATTGAACCCGATGACCTATTTTTGTTGCCTCTTGGTCTGTATATTGTCAATGACTGAGAAGCTTGCACAAATTTACGAAATAAACCCAACCACACATAAACTTTTCAGGACTTAAATTGACCAAATCCAGAACTCTGGATCGAAACTAACGGTTTCCATTCTGTTGCTTTATAGATGTTCATATCGTTTATACCACGAGGACGTAGTTCTATTTCTGATATTCGGTAGTAGCTCATCTCCAAAGATTTATCGGCTAGAGAACGGAATTCTTTATTGCGTAAGAAGTTAACATCGCCTATACATTCATCATCTGAACACCATAAGTCCACCATAAATTTGGCTACATTTTGATACAAAAGATACATCATATCAGGAGGGAAACTGGAAAATGCCTTCAATCGTATTCTAGAGACAAGCGGTGTCAATATATGTGATGTAAGACCACATAATTTCAAAGTATGTTCATATTGATATTTAGTTCCATGGCAGAACACATATCTTGCCTCGTCGATAGAATCAAGGACAGATTCATTTGATCAATTCTCCATATCATCTACATTCCATAGTTTTTCGGTAGTGTTTCCAGATTGTGAAAATTTGGAATTCGGCTGAACTTGATCTAGAAAGTAAATATGTTTATGTTACAATAAATACCAAGCAAGTTAAGTAAAGACATGGAAGAAGACCGTTTGGTCCTTTAGTTGAAGTCAACTTGCATCGTCCGATGATGCCTGCTGTTTCTAAAAGAACGTGTACATGAATTTTTCTAGTTTTGTTATTCCAGAGAACTCCGTCAAAACCAGAAGATTGTTCTTCCATCTCATCCAGGAATGGTTTAAGGAAAGAAATAATATCCTCTGGGTTGGATGGACCTAGTATGATGGAAACGGGTAGCAAGTTGTTTATTTTGAAGCGTATTGATGGTGAAAGGTTGAGAATGATACAAGGAAAAGGCAAAACGGCATAATTGGTAGATTTGAAGGCATCTGCACCGTCCGCTGCCAATATGATGAAGATGTCATATTTTGTTGAATCATAGCCACCAAGATCTGAAACCATGTCCAGAAATATTTTCCAAAAAATAAATCAACGAATTCACTACCATTAGTTGTCTTCAATGAGTTCTCCTGATTGAACGTAACTGAAAAATAATGGACCCTCCACCTAACTTTTCAACTTACAAATAAGTCTTTGTTTTATATGAATGTATCGCAACTTTGCATTACCGGCAGAGCATGTCTTGGATTGATGTTTCGAACCAGGACATAACTGTAAAGTACCTTCCTTTTCTGCATCCTCTGTTAATAATGTGTGATTTTCCTCAAACCCCCAAAAAATGTTTAATGATGATTCCAGAATCCGGAACGATTGCATTTTTAACACCTTTGAAGTATTTAAATAAATCTTGATGGGTACCGTCAAGTACCTGGTCCATTAGACTCTCAGTTGCATGATGATTTATTTTCAAGCGGACGCTCCAGCCAAAATCACGCAGAAAAGTCCGTAAACGGGTTTATAGTTGACGATTTAAATTATAATAATTTGAAGAGCAAAAGTTCAGTAAATGGCAATCTATTGCGTTAGTGTAAATTATAAAAACGATGTTGTCTAAAATATTTTAGTTGCTTACCTGAGTCAAAAATGGACGAATGTTATGCTACCGGAAGTCTATTTACATATAAGCTAGCTCCTTCTTCTCCAACCTCCGTTTCTTTAATTTCGAGATTATCCACATCATCCTCTTCTTGTTCATCATTACTGGATAACTTGAAATGTTGATTTTCAAATATTGAAGATGAAGATGGTGAATTAATAGTTGTTGGAATTGTAACGAGACTCTCAGATACAATTCTTGTATTATAATTCGGTTCTGTAACTTATACCCTTGAAGGGCAGACTCCGTCTGTACATATATATGTATAATAGTTGATCGTAGACGCTGTGTCGATTTCCTATACTGCGTGTTTTTATTCGAAGAAGGTGAAATACCAGGCGTAGATCCGAAATTACTTCTGTTTTGCTGAGAAGAGGACCCTTTCGTGTTTTCAAGAGTGGTTTGATCTACAGCAGTTGGATATGGAATTGCAGCATCACAAAATGGATTATAACCATTCGCAAAGCAATATTACTGTGCATTAAAGCTGTAATTTTCAATACCAAACGAGTACCGTTACATCAGTACGATAGATGGCAACGGTACAAAAGTGGTGATAGACGGGGGAATGTTGTTTGCAATAGATGAAAGCCAAAATTGATCCTAAAGTGGGGTTTTAGAAATTTGATAAAATTGTAAACGTTTGTCACTGGAAATGTGGGGGAGAATTACGTCAATATAATAGATATACACCGGAAAAAGAAGCGACTAAAACGGCTTGGAATGATGACTACTGTGTAATTTATTTAAAGTTCTGTAAGTTTTCTTCATTTTACACAAATCATATCAACATTCCTCCTCTGCTGCGCATTGCATCTATTGTATACAACATTCGTCCTTGAAAAATAAGAAAGTGAATGAAAATTTATATGAAAGGGAGCCAACATGTAATGGGTGATACCTAATCAACTTTTAGGTGCGAGGTGGTGGGAAGGGGTTGGAGATGGGGATTTATAAATAGGGGCAGTGAATAATTATAAATATTTCCCCTAGAGTGAGAATGGGTATGTGGCAAGAGTAAAACAAAGGGATTAAATTTACAGATATTATACAGAAATACAGGATGATAACATTGGATGTCATACTTTCCCCAGCAGTGACCAATACCCATATGGAGGAAAAGGGAAAACCAAACAATCCTCATTAAATGACGGATATATTACCATCCATAATAGTTCTAACACGTACATAGACGTCAACTTAGAAGGAAAGAAAAAACCATCGTCATTTCATTGTCATGTCAGTACAATTTTCTTTTTTTTCTTTTTTTTTTATGGACGACCACAGATGTTGTAGTTATAAAGTGGTGGTGGTGGTGGAGAAGAAGAAGAATTTTAAGATGATAATGAATAATTTGAAGGTTGTTGGTGTTGCTGTAATGTAGTATTCGTAGCAGTAGTAGTAGATAGTGTATTAACTGAATTACAATTTTTCAAGTAAATGAGATTGTTCATCAAAAGCACACGATAAACGATTACAAGTTAAATGTTTTTCTTCATGTACAACAGCTTGCTGTCTTTTCCATTATCTCAGTTTGAAAACTATAAACGACAATGATTGCATTCAAAAGGTTTTATACTTAAATGAACTGCCAGAGAATCTTTATTAAGATCTGAACGCCGACCAAATCGACTACTACATTCTTCACATATAAAATGTCTTACTTTAAGATGAACACTTTTCCCAAGTTTCATACCATGATCATTTTCAATAAATCTAAAGACACATACATCACATCTAAAATTTCTTTCACCTTTATTTTGAGCTTTAACATGAGCTATAAGATTATCTTTCCTTTTAAATGTAACATCACATTTACGACAATTAATTGGATGTTGTTGATTTTGTTATTGTTGTAAATGATGTGATGTGATGTCAGATATAGAGTGATGTTAACTAAATTCAGTTACGGGATATGCAGTAGTGTTGTTTCGTACGTGATTATTACTTATATGTGACGGAGGGGCCCATGTGTGTGTTGGTGCCAATGGTGATCATGGAACCACGGACACTATTGGAGTCTGATATGGTTGATATGGTTGATATGGTTGTCGTTTTTGTGGGGCTAGTAAAGATGAGGTAGAGATATAAGATTTGAAGGTGACATCGATGAGTGATGAATAGAATGGAAGAAGCCGATTGTTGTTGATAACGAATAGTAGCATTGTGGATATGGAGGTAGTCAACGAAAATAATATCGGAAAGTACGAGATCAATGATCGACAAAACACAAAAGTGAAGAAGCGGATTACTTCATTTTCAAATAAAGAATAATCTGAGAACTACGAGCATAAAATCCCAAAGGAAAAGAATAAAAACGACGTCGAAGATGGTGAGCATATGAATGATGACTGATGAAGGATAAAGTGTGTAGATCTTGTTGAAACGAAGCTGACGACGGAAACCATTATGATCTGAAAGCTCATTAGTACGCACCAATTCTTCGAACAATGCCCCCGCCATTTGTAGTTTGTATGAACATTTAACGTACATAAGCGTCATTGGCCAATTACTGTCACGAGTTTGGGATCAATATAACCGCGTCATTTTTCCGAAAATAAAACATTTGGCAGTATTATTGAACCGAAAACTGTGAAAAAATTAAATTCTCTGGTCCTCCTAGTTGAAAGGATTCATTTCCGTTTCACTTCGAAGAAGTTTTTTCTCTAACATTCTTCCTTTCAGAAACCATAATTTCATCTTTTAATCATCTTCCTTCTCTTCAACATGAGTTGCGAAGATCCATGGCCAGTTAGAGTATTTCCAAGAGAAACACGTCGATGCAGTAACCAAACGAGTTATGTTTTGATTAGCGAAAAGTTGAAAAGATCAGTGGACAGATAAAATGACAGGCGTTCCAATGCAAATATTATTAAAATAAAGGTAGACAACTAAAGAGAATTGACCACGCAGATATTGGACACAGCTAGTACATCTTTATCGAAGCAAGAATGTCTCAAGCAGTTTATTAGAAAATCTATGTACACGATAGTCGTTCATAATGTTGTACGCGATGTGTTCGTCTTGGATATTAATGAAGCCAAGGAATTCATTATTGACCGTAAACCGATCGTTCTGACAACTAGGGGATATTGGATGGGGCAACTTTCTATTGTCCAGTTCCTCTGGAACGTAAACAAAGCAGTTGTTAGAGCAAGCAAGAGAAAGAAAAACAAATTTGCAGGAAAAGCAACAGGCCATGAGCCCCCTCTCCATCTCGGGGACATACTTAGCCAATAAACGGTCCCATCTCTGTTACTAAAATTCAAATTGGAAATAAAACTGATGATGATGATGGCATACGTCTAATTACTCCTGATGTGGGTATTCCATTCCAGTCGCATGGGCGTCTCCGGGTTAATCTTGCTACATCAACGAGATTTAATAAAAAACGAGATTTTACACCTAGATATATCTCACAGTCATTCGCTGCAAATCCGTTTGTCGTTACCCCATTATCAGCTCCATATTCAAACATGCAGGCCATTTACATGGAGATGAAGCAGTTAGGAGCACGGAACAATCGACTTGAGAACACGATCTCTTCTTTGTCTCATGGTAACGGGAGTGATTAAAATGAAGATGACTAAGGTCAATCCACAACGAACACATCATTCACTATCAATCCCTCATCTTAAGGTACATGAAATCATTGTTCCAGTAAAGAAATAATCATTTTACAAATCGATATAAAAATTAAAACCCTATTTTATTCATGTTAGGATACGTACACACTATATTCCCACCGTTTTCCATTGTATTTACACATATATTAAAATAATACCCACATATATTCCCACCTTCACCAATTGTACCGTCTATTTGATTAAGTCTGTCCTGCCATTAAAATAGATTAGAAGAAGCAGCCTATCGCTCTGTTACCCACACTCTGTTATCCCTTTCTCCCTCTTCCATACCCACTTCTGCCACACTATCTGACGGATCTTCCTATTTTTCAGCAATGATGTTACTGGCACTGATGTTAGCGTTGATGTTGATGGTAATAATTTTATTGCGATGAATGCCGTGAACATTATGTAAGGTATATATGTGATTTGTCTATTGAATCATAGAATACTTCCAACAGGTTGTGTGGGAAAAGAATTCTTCCGAATATGTTGTATGATATGCTAATATAAATAGTATTCCAGACCGTGTTCAATTTGATGTTTTCTGTTTACCATAATATCCTCTGACTGTATATCATCTATTGTATCATCATTAACCATGTCCGCATTAAATTCAGGTTATAGAATATGTTTTCAACGTTTGTAATGAATACCATGATCGAAATAATGAGACGGAGAAATATTTTTCTTCACTACGACCTCGAAGTTTTCATATCACAAACGCAACATAAAACTTCTAGAACACGATATAGGCTTCCATGTTCCCCTTATTGCGTTCGTAGACGACGTCGCGTGCATATATGAAATTAGTCAATCAATTCACTAGCGGACAATGCTTTTTGATTGGAAAATGTTGGCCGCCATAGAAGGGGCATTTAATATATATCGAAAATATCATCACCTAGAGGCTTTGTATGATGGGTTGTTGTAGAAATTGATCCACAATTATTTGCTTATTCTGGACTTTCCGCTTCTTTATAATCTGAAATGTTTTTTGTTTGCATGTAAATGTTGTTAAGAGCATTATAGCTACTGTTGCTCTATAAGCTCCATCTGATTTACGTCGTACTGCTACATGTACGGACGGTGATAATCTTCATGACGGATCAACATAAAATTCTTCATCTTCATCTCCATTATTATTGTTATTGTGTCGATTGATATTGATTTTTTGGTTAAAGCTGGCCATAGTTCAAATGTATATATATTTACACAAATTATGGGTGAAGATGGTGATATTAAACTTTCAGGCTACGCCAAAAAGGCATTTAATGCTGTTGCTATTTTATAAGATAAACTAGATGTTCATTTTATCAGTAATAGACCTTGTTGTCATTTAAAACTATTTTCCAGTTAAATACCAGCAGGAATTTGATTCTTATGTTGCCAAATGTTTTATAGGACTGTTCCATTAGATGGACAAATTAATCATTTTAAAACTTCTGTCGAATACATATGGGTTGGAGAAAGTGAATTGAAAGACCTTGTAGGTAAAACTTATTATAACAGTATTGAACCTGCATTGTACAGTGTTGGACCTAAAAGAATCATGAAATATGAAGCAACTATTATTTATTGATGAGAATGATGTACGCGTTAACCGTTCAATTTGTTGGCGACGGTCTTCTAGACCTCTATATTATGCACCAGCCCCATAAATTAGGTTACGTGCTCGTTTACGACCATCTTCGACTACAGTCTCTGCTGGTTTGGTATTGAAATCAAATAATGAAGCTCATGGTTTACGATGTGATAACAGTGCACATGGTGCGAATATTGGTGTTTTTATGTTTCCATGTTCATCTTGTTAATCATCTTGTCGTCGTAGCTGTCAATGTGGTTGCCGTTGTTGGGGAGTAAGGTTGTTATTAATTGGCAATGAAGAAGTAGGTTTTTTTAAATAAATCAGAAGAATGTGGACCGAGAGGCCCAAACATTTGAATATATAAACAGTATGGGTACATGGATGATATGGGTGAAATTCAACTTAGATCCCTCAGGATGATACTACCAATTATATCCGATCAGTGCCACTGATCTGCTTTTACTTTGGTTCCTTTTAAGAGATTTTTAAAAAACTGGTCCATTGTCGCTACTCCATTTTTCTCAGAACCACTTTTGTTCTTTGACGTCGTCTTTGAGACTGGCTTCCGTCTCACACCCTGACTTTCTTGTCTATGTAATCGTCTCGCCAGTTCCTTTAAAAGAAATTAAAATATTTTTAAAAAGACAAAAAATGTATTTTTTGAAAATAAATAGCAATAAAAATAAGAATCCACTCTTTCTTAACATTTGTTAACATTTTTAACAAGTGAGAAGGCAGAATGGACTTTTCCTGGGCTTTGTTATATTTTGAAAATGGGACAGAAATAGTCCCATCTTTCTCCCTTTTTTCAACAAACAGTACATGAATATTCGACGAAATTCAACGCTTTAGCTAACTCAATCTACCGGTGAAATGTTTGTCTTCTGTTACTGGTCCTGTTTCGACTTTCGCTTTCAAAAAATCAATTCAATGCTTTAGTCATCATCATCACCGTTCGTTTTCATGAATATTTGTCCCTCTCTAATTTCCCTCCACCTCCATCTGCAGAACATGGTTCATAGTTTACTGAAACGAAACGAACAAGAAATAATTATCTATCATTCAGATGAAAGGAAAAGGATTAACAACTGGAAACAGAATACATACTAGATTAAAAACTTTCTAGTTTAACAGGTGCAATCAAGGCATGTCGTTCCTACTTGCATTTAACAATCTCCCTACTTTTGTTCGAATATTATCTTTGTTCTATTCCCTTTCATTGGCATCCCACAGTTACAAGTAGCATACTTGTCGAAAATTCGTTAACGGCACTGAGTTTGTGGTTTATTTCATATATTTTATGAAAACATTTCCAAAAGAAGAAGCATTAATTGTGTCGTGTTCCATAGAAAATACTCAAAACGACCTCTCTGTTACTTCCGAGATAATCACAATTATGCCACGTTTGGACCATTAGGATGGAAAAATGACATTTGCATATTCAAAGCTCAGATTTTCATGAGTGCAAACATAGAAAGAATTGGACGTATATTTTTGAAGATACGTGGATATCATTGAATGACTAAATTAGGGTTATAGCTGATACACCTACACACATTGAAAAAGATGTGTTTTATTGTTTATCGGTAGAGATAGAGTTATCTCTGAAAAGATGATCTACTTTCAAAGTATTGGGAACATTTATAGAAGTGCGAAACCGCCGCAGAGTCTTCAGCCACTGCAACGTCTTCACATACATCATCACTGGACACTGCACCGCCGTCCAACTTCATACTATGTGCGACGTTCATGTAAGGCACAGGGAATTTTTGCTCAGATTCGTTTGAAAGCCTATCTATATCTTTGAATTCGAGCATTTTGTTCTCCTGAAAGGCCTCAGCATCGAATATATCGATGTCGCAATGTTGATAATGCGCTTAGACGGGGCTGAAATGATTGTGCTCCAAAAAAAGGGAGTGCAACAAAAAAAAGCTTCTTGCTCGTATCTCCGAAAAGAAGTAAAATTTATTTTTTCAACCACCAAAAACCATTAAAACGTAGGGTGGTTGTTGCGGTCGTATCTCAGTCTACGTTGACACGTTCAATACGTTCAATGCATCATTTGAAGGGCCTTCTCACCAGATTTACAGTGGTATGAGTAACTCGCTGGGCCAGAAAAAAGTCATTTTGAGTATTTTCTATGGAGCACGACACAATTGGCAGTGGTAAGTTTAGATTCACATTCTGAATCAGCAACATGTCGCAAAAAGATCACATTTTCTAAAAATAGAATTCACATCTCGTTTCAAACTGTCATCTATATTTTAATATATTATATCATGCTTGAATCAACAGGTTATCCCTATTAAATAGTTCGGATAATAGCTCATTACGTGACGCTATACATACATAGTGAACTCGGAAGGAGAACGACCCCTTCAAAAACTACGTTGCATTTCCGATTATAATTACCGTGTTATTCAGAATAATTCACATTCTTTAATTGCGGTAATGATATGTAGTAAAACTGAATAATATACAATTTCATAACGTATCGGAAGACGTAGTACCATTATAATTTAAGCCGTACTTGTTTCACTTTCTGTGGCGCCAATAAAAAGCATGTTTAAATTATCCATTTGTCCGTCTACTAATTTAAGCACATGCTGACTTTTTGTATTTCCTCAACATTATGAGCACAGTTACATGAACCACTTAACAAGGTTCAACATTTACATCCACAACAAAGAGGATTTTTATAAAGACAAGAAGCTATTCTGGAAGATGGAAATACTCACTGTAGTTCCAACTAAAAGTACTTTTACATTCTACATTATTCTTCTACTAATTTAAGCACATGCTGACATTTCGATTTTTAATTAACATTATGAGCAGAGTTACATGAACCAATTCAATAATAAATCAAATAATTATAACAAAAACAAACAAGGTTATTATAATGTCTTCAGATATGTATAAGAGCAACTGCAACTGTGGAACATGTTGAGGCAGTTTTTGGTAACATTAGGATGCGGTTTATGCCGGATTTGAATGATTTTATTCGTGTTTTTCAAAACTTGAAGAATAGAGTGCAACCAGCAACAAGAATGACTGATTGGTTGACTAGAATTCGTCCTGAGATTTACGATGGTAGTATTTTTTGTGTTATAGAGGATTCTTCCGGTAGCAGTGGTGGATGCGGAAAGCTTATTGTGGGAAATATGAATATTCCGACTTCTTGTTTTCGTCGTTGTATTCAATGAAGGTTATGTTCCCACCAAAGGTTGGATCTCCAGAAACTATGGAGAGATTTCGTGATTCACAAGAAAAATTCATCCATGGTATAACGATCTTCAGCAATCTTTGAAATGTTATGAAATGGTAATATATCATTTGAAAACTATGGCTGAACACAAAATACAAAGATTATTTCCATTCGTGTTTTCTGTGGGACAGGAAGGATAGAGTATCAAGCAGAATGGATTCGAATTACATTCGAATCCCGAGAATGCAGTCAATTCTTGATCAACTTGAAGAAAATATGCAAGCTCTGGACACGATGAAGGCTTCATCACATGTAAACATTTTTGAATCTGACCTTTCTGCTTGGGAGAACGTCTAGCTCTCGCGCATTAAAAATTGGACGTTATGGCTGATGTACAGTCTCAATGGGCTCATTTGAGAACTCTTTTTTGGTTCACGAGGGTCATCATCTGCATCGTTAACACCTATAGGAGACATTTTGATAAAGGTACTGTGCATCGCATACTTTTCAACTTATTGAAAGTCGTGTTTTATGGCGATCAAGTTGATGAAACAAGAACAATTGGAAGATTCTTGGTCACTCTTCGTGATATATGCTTTGTGTGATTTTATTGTCAACGCTTTATGCATTTCCTGTGAGTGATTCCTGTTATTTCCTGTACGTGGACCAATGATTCGATTCTGTCGTGTTGAAATTTCTTTCTTGTCAAGAGCAAATAGATACTGCTATTGAAACCATCGACAAAGTTATTGGTCTCTACTGGCAAGAATTGCGCTGGGAGCCAAATTTAAGTGCGAATGATAGTAACAATTAGCGTGTTGGTATCATTCCTGTCGAACCATTTAGCTCGTTTGTATGATACTCTGATGTTGACCCATCTGAAACAACAATAGTTTCTTCCAGAATCTCGGAACTGCAAGCGCTCTCTCTATCTCTTAAAGTTGGATGGCCTACTGTGCGTTTTCCATAATCTCATTCACTAAGTCCCCTTGAAGGCAGGAGACTATTTTAATCCTTGGCTGTTTTATCCGGAAAGAAAATTGAAATCATTATTGGTGGAAGCCTATCGAATAGTGATGAATTTATTGGTGGATACAGTCAGCAAGATTTTATTTGGATAATTCGTTGCTCTGTCCATGGGTGGCGAGAACTACGTCAGAAATGCGCTGTTGCTGTTTTGAATGAGACCGCCACTAAAACGCTGCTACTTCCCCCACAAATTATAGTGCAAAATTCACAGTCTCGTTCAAGGTACTGATTCACACTTTGAATACTTGTTTGGTCACTATGTCTCTGTAACTGCAAGATTTTTCATTCAATATTCAACATCAATTGTAGAATATTTGGAACGTTACAGCCCAAAGTTTGACGGATTGTACAATCATCTTCTAGCCCCCAAAAGCATCACGATGACCTTGACGACTTTCTCACAGTGATTTCTGAGAGCAATTTCGCCTCTTTTGAATGGTGAAAAAGCTATCTACTGTCCGCAATTGAAAATGGTGATTGAATATTCTTGGAAGATTCTGATCAGTGCCCACCTTCTGTATTGAATCGACTCAACTCACTTTTTGGAAGACTTTCAGTCTCCGTGAATAGTAACATGGAGGAAGAAGTTTCGAAATATCCAAAAAACGTTTTGTTGGCAGAGGCATCGACGAAGGACGATGGTTCCATCGTTTACCTGGCAGCCCATCCACATTTCATGAAGGTGTTTTTTGTTAGCTCAGGAGACGGAAGGCGACCCGGTCTTGTTTTATCACGTTCTCTTCTTAATAGATCTTTGCCCATCTATCTTCCGGAAATTTCAACTATTTCAGATAGGATTATAATTTTTTCAAAGCTTTCGATGCAATAATCAGTGACCGTTGATAGAACATTGAAGCCGCTGTCTCCGGCTTCAGGTGATAGTTTCACACAATTTTTAATAATACGTCTCTTTTCATGTCTTGGCAGAGACAATGTTCCCTCAATCATATACGTATCAACGGAGAACCTGAGTGAAGCGACACTTGACAGTTCTCATATCCCAAAAAAGTGCCTATTCCTCGAACATATCCATCTAATTAGATTTTTATATCGAGGTATACGCTGCTTGTGAGAGACCTTTGTTCTCTGTTCAATTTTGAATCAATCTCGCCAATCGTTTTGAACAGTATTGTGGAAACCCCATCATCATTTCCAGGTGTACCATTTTCAAAAGAATCTGTCATAAAAAACACATTCAAAGTTAAGTTGAAAGAGGTAGTTCGAAAAACGCTTCTTTTTGCTGCTGCTCAACTAGCGTTTTTGTCTGCCTCTTCTATTAAGGATGCTAATCGCCGGGCTATCCGTCTTTAATCGCCATCAAAAAGTAAACTGCAACAATACATCAATATAGTGTACGAAGGTGTGAACGAGTCATTCTGAAGGGTGACGTCGTTACTTACGTCGTCACCCTATCGTCATGATATGCAATAATTATCAGCAAGTTGTGGACTCGCTTTGGATCCACTGCACTCATTATATATTGGTTTCGTTGCATTATCCGAACGTCTAATGGTCGGAGAAAGTCCTAAAAACATTTCACAAGTGCGCGCAAAACATATTCGAGTTCATACGCTTGCTATGCAAAACTTTGTTGAGGTATAGGAGTATGGTCAGCGTATGGCGTCTTGGGGTGGAGGTCAGCGGACATATCTGTTTCCACAGGCTAAGATTCATGCGAACTTCAGGATGAAAATGTGGAACCCGAGGATCAAAGAAATCTGCATCAAATAGTGTTGGCATATGAAATTGTGGGGTTCACTGTGAAACATTCCGATCAAATATGTAAATTCATATCAGAAACTACGGGATGGAATTCTCCTGTAGAAGGACAGTGGTTATCAATTTTGTATTTGACGACTTCTCTCTGTGAGCTACTCATTTTGAAAAATACAACTCTTGAAGCATCGAACTTATTTGCTCTTTTGACGGAGTGGGCATCATGTTGGGTACATGTTTCAGAGCTGACTTGGCATGCAGTAGGACTACTTTCTTCTAATTATCTGAATAAAAGATCGAATAGATTGATTGAGACACTAAACCAAGCAATGCAAGGATGAAGCTCCTTCACGATGCCAAAAACTAAGGATGGTCAGAATCTCGAGGCCAAGTTGGCTTCAAAGTTGAAAGGCATTCGATTTCATCTTGTAATTTCTTCGGAGGTGGATGCCATTGAAACATCAGTGGTTACGGTACGTAAAGATGATATTCGCGCTAGTCTCATAACCACCATGGAATATTTTGTCAGTTGTATTGAAAATTCACATGACAAGGACGTAACTGATATGGAATCCTCAGCTATCGAGTATTGGACAATGATTTCACGTATTGCAGCTTTGAATGGCATTTGGGGGTGATGTACTCTATTTAAATCGATTCTAACGTCCAATTATCTTATTATGTCCAATCAACATTGATTTTAATGAAGTGTGTTTAACCCTTTCATCGTCATGCATCTTTTGCAACTTGGGGACTTCACTGGATGGTGATAGTAAGAAGGATGAATCAAATGAGTCTTCAGGTCGCATTGAGTACGAAGAAAATTTCTTTTCCCAAGTCTTACGAGCTTCTCGCTCTATTCAAAATTCTAGGTCATCTAATTCTGGAAACAATCATCCGTTTTTGGGGTGCTATCATTTCATTGATGACAAAAGCAAAAGATGGTTCCAAGAACCAGTTTTGGGATATTGGGAGCTCCTGGGCAGAATCTCTGTGTGCCGAGTCCCTGGTGATTTGTGTCCGTCATTCTTTCGTTCGGACTGGATCAAAAAACAATTTCTTTCAATCCTATCTTCAGCCCAAACACTCTTTGAAGCAAAATTTGTTTCAAGTGATTATTATTGTCGTCTGAGAGAACGTAATGTGAAGACCATGAAGGTACCCTAACTTTTCTCATCACTACGCTCGATGGGATATTGGAACATGGCTGTGTCCATCCAAGTACGGCCAGTATTCTCTGCGTTGTTATGGATCATCTCACTTCAATTCGAAACTCGAATAATGTTTGTAGTAAAGTCCGTCGTAGTATCATGGCTCAGCTATATCATTTGGGTCCCATGTGGCTACTCACTGGCATCCTCCGGCTGCATCTTCATTTCTATTATATTGCATCCCTGTACGGAACGGATCCCTGTGTTTTCCAGTCCCTACATCTGTCGATTCTTTGCTTGAGGGGGTGAAAAAAGCCACTAAATTGGCGAAATGACGAGTAATAGGCTTGGATGTGATCATCCATATAATCAAATACCTATTTCTCGCATTAAGAACAGTGTGAATATCCATACTTCACTATAAGAAATAGCTCGACTTCGAATGGTTGATCGTCCAAATAATAAGTCTTCATTTGAATCTTGTGAATCTATGGCTGCAACTATGAAATTCACATTGAATAGAATAATTGGCGCTGAAGGTCTATTGAAAAGAATGGTATTCGGACTATCACATCACGAACTGAAAGCTGTAAAAGATGAGATTGAAATGATACGGGGTTCTTGTGATAGAATTCTTATTAACTTCGAAATGCCAATAAATGTCTCACTTCAGGTATTTGTCAACTCATTTGAACTTGCTTTGTGGCAATTCTCCTAAGGATTTTGTTCGTTACTGAATTCACTTCAATCGATGTCTAGCACCTCACACAAAGTGACATCTGAGAAGCTCGCCTTTTTCTCAGATCTTTGTCTCTTTCCTTATTCTGCATTTGATTAAATGGAAGCCAGTGTTCCGAACTTGGTCAAGAAATGCAGGTTAAAGAAGGTAAAGAGGCAGAAGAAGATGCACGTTGAAGAAAGTAAATACGCAGAAGATGAAGTTGAGATAGGAACAGACTCTAAAGGTACTAAAGATGGTGACGCGGAAGGTGGTGGTGAGGATGAAGTGATGGTTATGACTACCGTGTGCGAAGAATGTGCGCAATAGAAGTGAAAAATAATAACAAGTCTCAGACTAGTTTTCCATTTTCACTGGTCAGACTGAACTTCAGTCAACCTGTCATTGAACTATGACAGTTTTTTCAACATACCTTTGTCATACTGTGGCCAACCGAAAACAAAACTATTCGTGACATCACGCCACCCATTCCACAACCCACAAACTGAGTTTTATTTTAAAAAGGTTCGTAATTGGTTAACTATTTTACGTGAAATGGCTGGATATTTGGTCCAATCAGGTTCCGCATTTTGAATTTATAATAGCCCTCAGAACGAGTTCTGAGGGGGTGAATCGGTCGAAATTTTTCTGTACTGTGGTCGCGTTCTGTCGACCAATGGTTGGTTATTGTTCGAGGCCTGGCTGAGCAGATCGCCAAACCCCAGAAAACGCAGAAGCCAATTGTCAGCTATCGCCCAGCTAACGGATTGTTCATAATTAGACTTCCTTAATCAAATTTGGAAAACCTTTCTGAGCCATTTCCAGATATAATTCAATAAATACCCAACAATATGGCAACCAATACCAATCCATAACCCAACCATTTTCCATCAAAGTTTTCCTACGGTGAGAAGACGACAAGTGGGAAGAAATTAATACACATTTTGATTGATTTGATTTTTGATTGCTCAAATTGTATTATTGGTTTTAAATCAATACAATTTGACTCAATCAGAAAATTCTGTCGGTGGTAAAGTAAAGTAAGCGAATTTTGGCATCGCTGGTCAAAGGATGTTGTTTGACTTAAGCAAAAATAATTTTTTTGAATAATATTTAAAAATACTGATGACCCAGAATATTCGTGTTTTGTTAGAATTTACTGTTTTAAACTCGTAAATTTCTGTTTATTATAATAAGAATGGTTATGAACCTGTTAAATTGATATACACTTCTCAATTAACATTCGTTTCGTCACTCGTCGCAAGCCTCTGTTGCCCTGTGCTTAACTCTGTCTGCATTCTGCAGAATGCAATGTACATGTACATTGCTTGCACTCATACAATGACACTTTATTGTGTTACTATATTTGTCATTGTTCAGTATGTTCAAAAGGCAACACACCTGCTCGGCGAGTACGCCCATCTTATCGCTTGAATCTCAGTCATTCTAAAACAAAAATGAAAGAAAAATAGAGATCGAAACGAGCGATCCAAACAATTACTCACAGAATTCTTAATTAACCCTACAAGACATAGTGTGTGTGTGTGTGTGTGTGAAAGGAGTGCAACAAGCGTGCATATGAATGAATTAACATTTTCAACATGCCTTCTTTTTTGATACGCGGATGCACTTCTTTTTCCTCCAAAATGATCTATGTGCTCTTTTTTCGTAACACATTTTCCCCGTTACGTAACTTGTAAGTTCCGTAACTTTATTACGCTACCATATGCTCTCTTTTATTTTCTAAAGATGCCCTTCTTTTTAGTACACTGTTATTAAGTGCCTCTTTTCGCACCACATTTACCCCTATTTGAACGAGATTCTCTCCTATCTACCCTTGTTTATCACACCTATGTCTTTTAAGGTACCTGTTCTATTAATTCATTAAAGCTGATGGGTGCCAGAGGTTTAGTTAATAGATCTGTCAACTGTTCTTCAGTCTCCGTGTAGGTTAGGATGATTTCATTATTCATCACTTTTTCTCTAAGATAGTGATATGCTAGGCTAATGTGTTTAGAGGTTAGAAATCGACCTTCAGCGCGTGCAAGAATAATGCATGCCTTGTTATCTTCACGTATTATTATTGCTTTTGATTGTTTATTATCTAAAGTTTTTAGCAATAATCTAGACCAAGTTATCATTCTCGTTGCTTAGTCTGCCGCTATATACTCGGCTTCAGCTGTACTGTGCTAGATAATAGATTGTCTTTTTGACTTACAGTCTACCAAATGCTTCCCGACATGATCGAGAATCCGTATGGTTGACCTTCTTGTTTTTATGTCGTCTATCCAGGACGCGTCCACATAAACATGGAAGTCCTTCGCTGAATCGTCCGTACTATATAATAGCCCATGCCATTTATTTCCTTTTAGGTATCTTTCAATTCCTATTAATAAATTCTAATGCTCGTCGCGTGGATCTAAGACGCAGTGTGACAGTTCGGAAATAGCGAGATCAATATCCGTACGGGTGCCCACACTCATACGGGAAACGCCTGACCAGTTCGCGATACAGATTACTGCTTCTTCATTCAGCATCATCAGGAAATATGAGACGTTTCATATCTATGTTCTGCAAAATAGGGACGGGATTTATGAGTTTATTGAGCTGAAACGCTGTAGAATTTTATCAATACTCAAAGTTTGAGTTATGTATATCCCTTCCACCTTTTCAATAATTTTCATACCTCAAAACCATTTAATTTGCCCCAGATCCGTCATTTTGAATCTGTTATTCAAAATAGGCTTTGCTCTTGAGAGCGTTTCTGGATTTAAATCCATGATTAGTATGTCATATACATAAATTAGTATCACCAATTCTAACTCATTAACTCTTTCGAGCGTGTATAGGCATTCTCCAACGTCACTTAGCCTCATCTTGACTTCTTGCTTTAGAAATCTATCCGTGTTTCATTCTCTAGAGGCCTGTTTGAGGCCGTGAAGTGCGTTTAGCAGTTTCAGAGATGTGCCTGGAGGAATCAGGTTCTCAAATCGCGATAGCGGATTTACATAAACAGCGTCATTGAGGAAGGCGTTTAAGAACGCTGCGCTCACGTACATTTGTTCTACTTTGAGGTGCAGATTGACAGCCAATAAAAGGAGGACTCCTAGGGTAGATAATCGGGATACTGGCACATTCGTAAGGTCGTAACTATCTCTTTACTAACCATCTAGCTTCATAATTTATGTTATTCCTTTTTTATTCTTCTTTGAATCGAAAGACCCATCTGGTTTCAATATTCTGTCTTTCTACTGGTGTGTCTACTATGTAGTAAACTTGAAGTCTACTAATGGCTTCTAACCCGTCTGTGCATGCCTTATTCCAATGTTTGGCATGTCCGTCTATGCTCATTGTCTTTTTGAAAGTCTCTGGGGTTGGCACCGTTTCATTTAGAGATTCTGCCCATTGTGCGGCTTCCAGCGGCGTGATTGAATCCTTATTGTCATACTAGTCCTATTGCTGAATCCATTTCTCCATACTTACCGTAATTGATGATGCATTTAATTTATTACATATCAATTGTACATCTCCTGTTGGTTAATGTTGCATCAATTGTGCACTGCTGTTGCTGGCACTTTAGGTGAAGTTGATTCCAAACTTCTTGGCGCGTTTGCATGTTGAGATGAACAGTGTGTTTCATCCGCAGTCGTGACTTTTGCCGTGAACAGGAGTGATAAATGTGCGTGTTGGGATGACTAGACTTTATCATCTACAACCTGTTTTATCGGTAGGATTGGTTTTCCATTTTTGAATTAGTTTTTCGACCCCGGCGGTCGGCCACGCCGTTTCTTTTCTTTTTTGTCAACTGTTGAAACATTCTTGATTACCGCCGGCGGTTGTTGTTTTTGACATTTTGTAATAATGTCAGTTTCATTCTTGTCAGCCAAATTTTCGTCAGTAGTTTACTTACGTGACAAAGTAACTAATATTGCGGTTAAACCGCAGTACTAGTTACTTTGTCACTTATATGTACAGAAATGTCATCAGAAGCCTTCTTGTGTACTGTGTTTCTCAATACACGTGTTAAAAATTCGTCCTTATTTTCTCCGTCAACCTTGCAGTTGAGCTTGGTGTGTTTCTTTTTGGACTTTGATGTCCGTGGTGGCATTGGCAATTGAGCTGAGTTATTTCCAGAAAAGGAGTTCTATTTGTCATACGCATGGTGTTTATTGGGGAAGTGGTTCACAAACAGCTTCTCATCAGGCTCGTCAATGAAGGTGACATCACGTGCATGATTGATGCTGTTAGTGGAGTCGCAGTATATTTTGTAGCAGAGGAAACCCTCAGCTACATCCACTTCTATGCCACGCTCTGTGGTGACATCCAACTTAATGCGACTTTCCAGTGGCCTGTAGACTAAGGTCCTGCATCCAAAGGGTTTAAAAACCTTAAGTTCTGGCTACTTATAAAAGAATATTTCATATGGTGATTCAGCATTCTGGAAAGTTCCATTTGTGCATAGATTTCTTATAGTCGTTGCATATAGCACAGAATTCCTCCACCAGCTTTTTCTTGATCAACTATCAATGAACATTGATCTGGTAATATCCATTAACGTGCGATTCATGCGCTCAGTTACATGCATATACGCATTTGCAGCCCTACTAGTTGGTACATGAATTCCGTTAGCTCTCAAACAATCCTGTATCAAACGAGACGCGTATTCAGTCCCTTGATCTGTTCGAAGGGTCTGAATACCATATTTCTTTTATCCATAAAGGCCTTGTACGCTTCATTATTATGCATTGTTTGCGATTTTCTTTCATAAGAAAGGTCGCAGGTAGCCTAGAATAGTCATCTGGATGTGTAGTGCAATGCACTCCAGAAAGGAGGAAACATAGCACTAAAGTAAGTTCGTGACCCTTCTTTCCGAGTAGCTCGTTTCGGTGCTTGCACTCCACCAAAAAGGGGAGGGATACATCGTATTGTAGCAGGTGGTGGTAGATGGATGAGTTGCGTATTGATCTTAGCGCGCTTGTAAAGCTGTGGATGTGAATACGACGTGGGTTGAGTCGAACAAAGAAACGCGCTTTTAAAGTGCGGTTGAGCGGCTCTCCCAAGAATATTTAGGTCCTACCGTAGCCGAAACGGATTTCGTTATGGTCAACGAAATGCAAATTTCGGGGTTTGGTTTAGACTCGAAGTTCCTTGTCTTTATTAGAATTGAAGAGAGGCACACGCAAAAATCTCTTAAGTAGGCTCCACCTGCTGCCGGATGGTAGGGGATCGTACTGTACAAGGTATCGGGGCGGGAGCCACCGGTACAGTGTAATGGGCAACAATGTCCTAAATAAACGTAGCGATTGTGACAA
>JAULBU010094206.1:0-27111 GCA_032358235.1 Odonthalia washingtoniensis
GCTATCAGCAATGTGTATCGATATAATCTTACGAGATGTCCAAAAGCTGTATAAAAATCTGGTGTTAAATCATATAAAATTAGTGTTACCAATGGTACCTAGCAACTATGGCATTCTTGAGTAATCACACTATTTTAATAAGAGATTCGAACCATTCCCAGATATGAAAAAGAGCAACTGCTCAGTCTCGTAGTTACCCTAACACTTCATGAATTGGTCACCTTGAAGAAATAGAAAAAATTAAGTCGAACTGAGTTGGGGTAAAATCAAGTGATGTCAATAATCAAGAAGTCAATAAAGCCTATATTTATTACAGGTTTTATTTGAGAGATAAAAACTGACCAGTGGTGGCTTAGTGAACTTAATAATAATATTTTTAAGTCATATTATGAGGACAGTCATACACTGATGTGTAATCGTGATTCAAAGGTTAATCAATTCAATTGGCCTTTTCCACACCCGTCGCTTCAATGCAATAATGACGTCTGTTGCTTAGACAGTCCAGAGGAGCGTCAGGATTTCCCGTAACTGGGGGATGACATATAAATTTGACCGTAATCATTTTCATCAAAGCGATGGTAAAATAGGAGCATTTTTGTTTATATGATGAGAATAACTCCGAAATTATTTTAGAACTATTTAATGATAAACATGTCAGTCAAAAAAACGAATGTTTTTGAACAGTTCCATCAATAATAGCAAAGAATAAATCAGAACCAATATTTGTTTCATGGAAAGAAACACTTACAACATAATCAAGGAACAGATTTGAGATTATTTCATCTCACAACCAAGAGAATATGTTGAATAATGATGGTCACAGTTAGATAGTAATTTCAGTCCCATCAAATAGAGGCACATTCATTGAAACGTTCTCACCGTATGTCAGATTCTGTTCTCTGAGAAGTCCAATGGCGATTTCTTGACCCATGTCAATACTCTCACGGTAATCGGAGAACCAATGAACTCCTGCCCAGTTTCGTCCGATACTTATGTTGGAACAAATCTTATTGAGTTCACCTTCAACCGTCAATTTGTAATCTAATTTAATTTTTTCCAATTGGGTGCCGTCCGCGGAGGGCACGAAGCAAGAGTCTAATTCCGTCTCAGATTTGAAGAATGCCTTCAATATTGTCACACATGCTCCTGCGACAGTGGCGTGACCAGCCCCATAGGATGGATGCATGGGACTACCTTCTGGAAATGCCATTGGTAGAAGATAGGTAGGTAGATTATTGCTGTCTCCATTCACAGGATCATAATCTGTCGAGCGAGGCCCAGACTGATCCTCTTGAGTTTTGTTTTGAAAAGCATTGTGAGCTCCGATACGTTCCAGTGCTTCTGAATCAACATTGTGTGAAAGTGAAGAAACCTGTGAGAGCGATCCACTCCTAATGTTTTGACGTTTGTATCCGTCAATCAAGGCCGCGACCGCTTCGGGTCTTGGTCTCCGATGCTGGTTGAACTTTTGAAAACGTGCTGCCTTCAATGCTCTTGTGGCAACCTCAGTGACAAGCGTAAGAATATGAGCTGACCCAAACAAAGCGAATCCAGTTTGCTTGTCAACATTGTCACTTTCCCCGAATGGTATTCCATCATCAAATGGCACTTTCGCTAAAAGAATCAAACATGCATTCAAGTATGCTTGGTAGAGAGCATCATAATGAACATATGTTGCCAAATCACGAGGTGATGTGATGAACCGGAATTTTTTATCGGTTTTGTATGTCTCTAGGGTTGTTCCAAACCAAAATAATAAAATATGGGAAATTAAATATGGGGAAATGACAGTTCCTGATTGGCCATATTCTTTCACAGTCTTTCCAAATTTGTTCACTTCCGGCGGTTGCTGGATGCAAGTCCCAAACGCAAATGGAGTGTATCAAAGCACAAAACGTGTATATTTTGATACACTACACACTCATAATTTTCATTTATATTAATAAACGAAAAAAAGATCTGTGTCGTTCGATATCCGACTTGAACAATCTGCATCGGTACCACAATCAAAACGCTTCTCAAATTTGGGACAATTTCATAGTTGCAATAAATAACAACCGTCGAACCAGCCAACAAAGACAATCAATAATGCCCGTTTCAAGTCCATTAGAACGTTCAGGCACCAACACAAACCATGAAATATATACGGAGACGACACAGCATAGAAATAATTTACAACCAATAGTGCATGAAATGTCACAATCCCGTGGGATTTCAACAAAATCCACCCAACGTAACAACTCTCATAGACAATATGAAATTTGACCATCTATTACCACTCCACCTTTAGCTGCTAACGGAAGATACGCATATGATACGGAAAGAAGAAAGACATAAAAGCACATACAAAGACATTAAAATTGCATATCCAGTATTTGGAAAAGGACCCGAAGAGACGGGAGGACATGGGCGCGCATGGGCACCAAATTGGACAAAGGATGACAGTGCCAGGCTTTTTCATGTCATTGAAGACTGGAGAAATTCTACAATTGTTTCAGATATGTATCAACGAATTCAAGATCGTTCTGAACTGGATACTATGCGGATATAACCTTTTCAGGTGAATTTAGAATTCTTTTTCATGATACTACATTCCAGCCTGATATACCAATGGCATATGATGTTGTAACGGAAGATATTCTGAGTAAATTTGACGTCGAGTTAGTGCGATTTCACCGACACGGTCAAACTATAAAACAGAAATGGACAAAATTAAAGTCTTCATATAACGTTGCACGAAAAAATTTCGAAGCTTCCGGACAGGGCGATTCTAACGTGTTTCCATCATTTACAACCGGTGATGATGTGTTATGTCACATGCACTGCGTTTTCCATGAGAATCCAAGTTTGGATGCTGTAATTCTCCTACTGCCATCGTTCACACAAGTATAAGCCGGTGTTTAAAGTTCACAGACATCGAAGTCTCCGTCATCGAATTTAACTGGGAGAAAAAGACGTCATGAGGGAACTGATGCACTTGCCACCGCAATTACGTCTCTTGGTGAATCTATGAATCAGGACCGGCCTATTATTATTCAAGATTCAAATGCATCGAAGTTTACAGACGAATTTATTGATCAGTCTCAAAACGTGGCGACAACTGTACAATCATTGAAGGATCTCGAACGTAACACTTTTAACCAGGTACAAACAGTTAGTTCATAGATGCAGGTAGTACAACTATCGACTATAAAAATAGCCTGGACCGTCGTTTGCACCAAGTAAAAACTATGATTAAAGATGCCTTGAAGGTAAAAGAATAAAAAAAAAGAATAAAACTTAATTGAAAATTAAAAAAAATTAAAAAAACATTCTAATGTCTTTAGGGCTGTCTTAAACCTTGATTATTAATCAATGTTATTATATGTTCACGAAGAGTACTAGACTATAAATCACTACGTCTGCGATGTATATCTAATTCGGTATCACATCGGTCCTGTAGATGTACTGTGTATTCCGGGGTATCAGAATGCTGTTGCTCATCCAATTGTAATGGTGGTGGCACACAGAGACTTTCACCCTTTCCAATTATAAAGTTGTGTATTTTACAACAGACAATGACAATTTTACAATTATTATTTAAAGAACAACGAAGTTGTCTCCAGAATATACCCAGCGCCCAATAAGCATTCCAAATGCTTGTTCAATAAATATTCTGCTCGAATTTTGCCAATAATTAAAAGAAACTATTTCCACACTCAAATTTCGTTCTGGCCAGGGAGTCAATAATCTATTTTTACATATATAGGAGTCATCAGCTGCTATCCAGTACCCAGGTAGCAACGTACTATTTCCCTACAAATGAATCTACTTAGTGAACTCATAGCATAAGCAGTACTGTCATGTGTTGAACCAGGTGCAACGCAAGACAAAAAGGTGAACCTATAAAACGAGTCACACATTCCTTGTAGATTTAGAGCAAAAAATCGTTTCCGATTAAAATATGTTGATGAATTTGGGACATCTTGGGCTGATGGTTCGTTAATTTTTAAAGCGATTCCATCAATTGAACCACAGCAGTTAGTTAGACGACTTATTCCACTCCTCGAAAATATCTCCGATATACTTTTTAATTGTGATTCATTTATTATAATGAAATTTTATATTCAAAGCGCTGTCAATACGGTTCAGGGTTTCATCAATTATTTCATAAATTGAGGATATTGCGATATGATGTGCAACCGAAATATCTAAGTAGGATCCAGCAGAAAGGAAACGCAACGTAACAGACAACTTCATTAATTCTTTTGATTGTACATTCAGATCTTCGTTATTATTAATTAGTGTGACAAGACTGGTGAACGTTTCATAAGACATTCTGCACAATCTCTTAAAAAATCGGTGTGGAACAGCTGCCATCATCAGATCAAAAGTCATGATTGGTATGCTGATGTCGCAAGAAACCCGACCTGGGATTTTATTGAGTATGTTAAGAAATGCTACAGTCAAAGCAATAATATATACCTTCTTATGTTCTGTTCTTCTGCGATGGATTATAGCACAAACAGTTCAGCGCATTTGCATCTTTTTTCTATCTTCATTCGTCATTTGAGGCATATTCGATGATATGCTTTTCATGATGTTGTGATGGGAGAACTGAGAAGAACCCAACAATTTTGAAACCATGTGATGATCCATATCTCATTTCATTTATAACGTTTAATTTTGGACCCTTGGAAAGGGTGGAAAACCAGTTTTTTCGATTGAAAAAATTGAAATATAGATATTGAAATGGGAAAATTCAAGCCAATGAAAACGTTAAAAATTCGATCTGTTCATATATCATATCAACCCGTATGGAAAGGTCGAAATAAGAAATGGGACCCACATTTAATTTTCCATATTTTTTTATTTTCGTTTTGGAACAACCTCCAAGCCACGGACATCTGCAGCATTCCGTACATCGAGGAATGCTTACCATGTAGTCATTTAATCTATATTTTCCAAAGCAACATGCGCTCTATGATCCAATCGCATTGTATAGTAGCTTATAAGCCCATCCTGAATAGAGTAGGAGCCACCGAGCCCGTCTGTACTGACTAGAAGGAATTGAGACAAATATGGCCCAACACGATCACCTTTTGTAGTTCCTCGGAAAACAGTTCTGGCTGTGACATTCTCATGAATCCTGAGCTTCTGTTCTTTAGTTAATATTCCGCCTGATGCAGGATTCGTAACCCATGAATGACGAGCCAGGGATTTTGTAGCAGAAATAAATTCCGTCATTTCAAATGTAAGTTCCAAACTATCGATTTATGGAGCGGGTGGCATCGTCACTCTCTGTGGATCTGGACCTTCTAGTTCGAACGACAAACTGGCTGCCATACTTTCCTATCCGCGAATCTTGGCGTTGGTTGTCATCGACGATGAGAAAGTGTCCCCATCAGACGGTCCTAACGGAAGATCTGCAATTTCATCCTCATCTCCAGAGTTAATTGCCGAGACGAAAGCATCGAAGTCTGCCGTATTTTTGATAAGACCAGTGTTTCGATTATGAGCAAGACCCTTTGTGAAAGATGCTAGAAGTGTGGTCGAAAAACGTTGTTCGTCGCCATTGGTTACATGACCTTTATCTCCTGAGTTGGGCCCTCTTCGAGACAGTCTTGCAGCACTGACACGGGTATCAAAGGCACTTCTGGAACGATTATAGTCACGTCTAGTTCTGTTGTAGTGCTCCATGTTCGTTTTCTTTGTAATTGATGTCGAGAATTATTGTAAAAAGTGAGAAAGAGAGCTGGGAGAGTTGGAAAAGAAAGATAGCGGGAAGATGGGTTGGTAGAAGCGTTTAAATAGTAGAACTGTGTCACAATGTGTTCTACGAAATTAATTTCAATACCAATAATATTATGACAATGGCAATGCCGTATATTATACGGCATTGCCATTGTCATTTTCGTCATTACGGATTGGCAATTTTTTAAAGCGTTGCTGTTCCTACAGCCGCTTTATTTTAAATTTCGTTATGGACCAGGTGTTCCTAGTCAAATATGCAGTTATCAAGCTTTTTTCCTTTGTGTTTCCCTATTATTTAGTACATGTTTAAACTTCCAGAACACTTCATCTGGATGTTCTGCCACATTGTCTCTGTCCTCATCCCCAGCTCCGTCGATATCCTCAAAACCGCACTCCTTCAAACCCTCCATCAACGTTGAATTACCCTCGGACCATCCCACTCTCTCATCTCTATGTTGAATAGATCCGCAAGATTAACCGCCGATGTCATAGCGCTACGACTTTTTGAAGGCATGTCTGTATTCTGCACCAAAAAACCTATTCTCCATTCCACCTCCTACACACGACATCGTCACAGCACCACGTTTCCACAAACCGCAAATTCGACATCGCTCCGTGTATAACTCAGTGCTATTCCTCTCGACTCATTTAGACTGCATTATATTGATAACACTTGATTTGATTCTTTTTGGTCCGGTTTAGCTTCCACACCTCGTCGCAGTGAGCACAGTGAATAGAAATACAACGCAACATATCTCCGTCTCCAAGTGCCCCTGAACATCACTTGCTATTTGCAAAAATCACTATACGTGTATCTTCAAAATACACCGCTTGCTCTTACTTACAGTACTCGGTGTTGCCGTTTTTCTCTACAAGAATGACATTCGCACCATTCGCGAAGCAATGAAGATTGCTCTGATGGATGCAAATTTCAACTTTCTGTTTCTACATCTGTCGTTCTCTTCCCTCTTCCTACCACCTTGTACCTGACTGTCATTATTCGTAGTTCAAAGTTATACGTGACCTAGCGATCCTTGCTGTTATTTAAGCCAAAGGCAAATATCTTATACAATCAGTTGATGCCGAACCCAATCTTTTGATAATGACATACTGAACATTGTGGATATGACGCGATTTCGTTTCTAAACTATGAGGCGTGGACTGGTAGAATTAACGCTGTTTCCAATTCTGTTCAACTCGAGGATAGAGAAAATTGAAAGAAAGAAATGGGCATTTCGTTATATTTCTCTTTGCTATTCAAAATAATTGGCATTCAGAAAAATGACAAATCCGAAAATTTTCGGATTTGCAATTTTTCTGAATGCAATTTAATTGTGTGGTCTTTAATTTCATTTTTGACTGAGTCCCCGTAGCAGAACACTCATGTTTACAGAAAGTTTTCGCAATCTCGAAAAATGTCCGTCCTCACTCGAGCGTATCCGAGTTTTTAATGAAAGTATGTATTTTGATAGCTGGGTTCGCCATGGATGTGCTCCTGAAATTTTTAAGTAAAACTGACAAGTAGTTCGCTAGTTCTCCACGGCAGGGTGCGCAAAAATTAACTATTTTCTTTAAAAAATATAATTAATTTTTGACTTTTTTTTAATTTATTTTTTGATTTATTTTTGATTTTTTGCCCCATAGCAACTGTACGGTAAATAGATGTTTTGTGGAACAACACATGAAATTTTGGATTTTTTTCCCCATAGCAACTGTACGGTAGGGGGAAATCGGTCATATGGTTATTGCTATAGAATGATTTTAAATGCTCAAGCGAAGAGAGCAAGCTTTTTAAATGTTTTTCCACGTTTAAAACGCTTAAAACTAGCTTTTTAATATTTTCGTATCAAAACATGGTTGGATATCTTTGCTGTTTTAATCGTTAACATCCGAAACGAACAAAAGACTGTTTGCAGTGTGAACGGCCTTTTCTTCGTTTTGGATACTGTAAACAGTCTATACCGTGTAAAATGTTCATACTGTGTAAAGTGTACACTGTATAAACTGTTTACAGTGTAAACAGTCTTTTATTTGCTTGACAATGACGAATAAAGTGAAGGGTATTACTAACTATCGTATAAATGATGATATATTTTAAGCTAGATTTAAATGTGGGTACTGTAGTATATCACGCGATACGTACTGCAGCTGTGCCAACACAGCTGCACACGTCGCCACGTGATACACACACTCTCACCGCCGTCCCGGCAAGCGCCGGCGACGCCTACAAGAGGCATCCTGGACACATGCTGGAACACTCTGAACCATTCCAAAGGTAGCTTCGCAGATCAGACTTTCACCGAAACGGCTTCACGCTCTCTTTCAATAAAGACACGTCTCACGCCCGTTTCTCTGTTCTCGTCGTCTCACGCCACCTTTCACTGGTCTCCCAGCTACTCAACTGACACAACCGGCACCGCATCATCCGACAATACCGGTCAAAATGTTCAAATGTCAACCGAGATCTCTCTTGAATTCATGAAGCAACTTTATCCGCCAACATCCAAACACTATGTCCAACCCACCCGCTTCTTCGGTCGGACGTAACTCGAGTGCTCCGCAAGCCGCTCTCCCGACGCCCAACCCCAAACTGGACCGCCTGTTTTGTACCGGTAATGCACCGACGTCACCGAATGAACACCAACTCCAGCCGGCTCTTCTCCTGGTTATGACAGCATTCGCTTGTCTTAGGCCGTCGCTTCCATTGCGACCCCGACTGGCAGCGCCTAAGTCAGATAACACAACATGCAGGATATTCAAGCATATGAACCACTCTCATGTACAAAAAAAAATGCTTACGCTTCTACTTTCGACTTACTCCCTCCGACGCCTGAAAATATAACCAGGGATGGGAACTCCGCCCGCATCATGTCACTGAACCCAGAACGCACCCAATCGGAGCCAAATAACATCGCCCGGCCTCGCGTCATCGTGCAGTTTTCAGCCAATCAACCCAACAAAATCCACCCGCGTATGCCTTTACATGATCAAAGAAACGAATCGCCAACGGACTATTACACAGCACCCTCCGTGCATGTTGCCCCTATCACCCAACAAAGGGATTATATCTGTGATGTTTTACGTCCAGAAATGAGCGTCATGAATGTCATGGACTATAACCTCCGACCAGTCCCAGTGCGCAAAAGGTCCCTCGATTGACAAATTATACCCGTTCGGAATTTGATGCCATTATACACCTCGAAACCTCCATCAAATTCAATGAATGGGCGGCTTTGTAGACCAGGAAATCCCAATCTAATATCGATTCCTCCATCACCGCCCATTTGGCTGCTATGCAAGAAAATATCCAAGGCTGATCCCGCGAAAACACCGAGAATCGCAATGAAATCTGCGACATGCGCGCTACAATTTCATCTATGCCCAATACTATACTGATCGATTTGGAAGTTATAATCAACATTTTTGACACTCTCAGCAACAGCATTTTACAAAAACTCGCAATCTTGACGAAGAGCGTAGGCTTCTCTCGGAACGTTGCTCATACCGAATTCCCAATCCTTCAACAGAAGTCAGCTGAACTGGTGATATACAAAGATCCAGAAACCCATCCTTCACAACTGCAGCCGTACACTGTCGACGCACGGACCGTTCCGAACACCCATACTCATAACCCTCGACAACCCACGCCGTAGTAGGGAGTTCATGAGTCACCTGGTCACCACTCTCCGTTGATACCCGCTGCTCAAACGCTGAACTTCTACAACTACTCTGACTCTGCCACAGATCTCAACCTATTTAATATGGACGTTATACGTCCGGTCATCAAAATATTCGCAACGGCTCTCTGTTTCCGCTCGTATCGGTTAGTATTACGCCCGCCTTCATACGGCGACTAAGTGGCGCAAAATACGTACACGAATACTCATCGTATGGAGAGCCAGCTCAAGAGCCATCACTTAGATGTTACCAATCCCATCCGCATACTAGCATTCCTTTAACGTTTCCGCTCGGCTTGAAATTATATACGCGTAACCGAAGGAGCTGCCATGTGACTGTTCCCGTACTTCTGAAGCAGCTCCACCCGGGACAATCTCCAGCTCCGTCTGGAAACTGGAGCGCATGGTACATCCAATCGGTCATCGCCATTATGAAACTACTCCTTGGTGGTCGAGTATCTTCTGCGAACTTATGCCTCGGACGACATCCTTGCTGCTGCTCAGTCGGATGTTACTATATGCCGCTAAGAACCCGAGGAAGCAACAAGCGCATATGCGAACATTTTGGAACGAAAGTATTTCCGCTGCAGTAATGTCTTCACGCCCGAGAGAGTCATTTCCATGTTCCTAGAAGGAATCCACCCCATTTTCGCAACAGTATACGTTCATACTGTTCGGAATACCCATGCCCTGACGTACACGCCTCGGCACGACAAGCGCACTCCTTTGAAAAGTTGACATCCCACGCACAAGCCATCCAGAATTCGGTTACGAACCAGCACTCCCCCCTCCACCCATATTAAGTGTCCTCCTTACCTCAGAAAATGGTACGGAACCCACCGTATCAGATATTTTCACCACAGTCATGCTACAGGAGAACATGATCGATTCGACTATGACGGATAACGGACCGTTTTGTCGGATTTGTTATCAACGTGACAATCACGTCACTACTAAGTGCCCTCACCTCCAAACGGCAAACTTACCGTCCTAAATTGTAAACCGTAACCAGAATTCCTGCTCTCACCAGGAATCCGCCAACTGCTGCTAACCGCGTTGGCGTGGGAAACTGTACGCTAACCAACGTGGACCGCCACACCAGCACGTGAAAACGGCTAAAGCAACACCGCCTTCGGAAAATAAATACGGGTTTTTTCTAGGCACCCAACTCCCCAACTATTGACACAGCCTACGACCAACTCCTTCCCTAAAAGTGAACCGACCATCCTCTCTTGGACACAACCGCATCGGTTCTCAGCGCCCTCACCCTCCCCATACCACAACCTCGCATCACTTACCGATCTGGACTCAATTTTTAAACACTGGAACTAAGAGGTGGGTCTTACCATTGGCACAACACCGACAAACCACTCTACTATACGGGCTGTCCTGGACACCGGTGCCGGACCTAATCTGATTCATCTCAACCAGATTCAGCCTGCCTGGCACCGTTTAATTGAACAAGCACCGAATCTATAATTAAAAACAGCAGGAAAACCCCCCTCGACATACTTGAGGTTATTTTGCTTTTAATTTTCATCAGCAATCTACGAGTAGAGAGACGGAGAGGTTGTCAACAACGCCACACCACACCCGTGCCTGCGTGCCCACGTGTGGTGTGTTTTTGTTGTTGACAAACTCTCCGTCCCACTACTACTCGGCACAGCCTTTACTGATCTGTTTATTTGCCAGATCTCATGAGACAAAGGAACCGTCACACCCTACAATTCTGCACCGATTCCCATCCTTCAAGTCGCCACGACTCCGAACGCCGTTCACGGAATGACCTCAACATCAACCGGGACTTCTCCTTGCCCCTCCCCTATCAGCCTTTCGATTTACCTGACAAGCCAATTGGTGATCCAGCCTCACCATAAGGTGGAGGTCCTCGTCCGCCCTAACTTTTGTGGAATCACTTCACGTATTTATCTTTCATTTCCGAAAAGTTTCGAAAAAGTTTTGAGTTGCCAAAAAATGATTTTTGACATGAAAAATACAATTCCAACATGTTTTTGTACTGTATCAATAAAATGTACCTTATTACGAAATTAAGATTTTACTGCACTGCAGATTTTGTGGCCAGTTTTGGGAAACAAAAATAATTCGAGAACGGGCAAAATTTATTAATTTGTCCCCCCGAATTCTTTTTGCATTCCCGAAATGATATGTTACCAATTTTGATAGTCACTATTGTTAACATAAGGGTATTTTTATACATCCTTAAAAGCTGCCACAACCACGTCCACCCTACTATTTAAATGTGCCCATACATCTTGTGCCTTTTCTTCTTCAACCAACATGGATTGGAAACGGATATTTTCAAGGTGTGAATGCGGCCAAAATAGCAGAAGGAATCATAAAAATGTCAGTGGATAGAAGAATTTCTTGTCGTAGTCTTGATGCTGATGGAGAGCAACCATTTATAGCAATGTTACAAATATAGAGCGAAAAATACGAGACATCACTAAAGACGTCTGCATTAAAGTTTTATCCACTTCACTTGACTGTTTTCTATTTCAAAGAAGAATGGAGACGGAGAATCATTTAATCTGGGGAATCAATAATTGGATACCTCCCTATTGAAATCATATCCTCAGATTTAACTCAAAAGGAAAGAGCAACGGTAATCGAGAAGACATTTTTCTACCTTTACAGGACAGTATTGAAGTTATATTTAAACCACTGATGAAAGTGGCGATGGAAGGGGTGGAATTCCAGACAGCAGATTTCAAGAAACTTCGGGATCACCTTATGTTGTCTTTTTATGTATCTGATATTCCTAAAGCAGAGGATATGTTGAGAATAAAGCGGAACACTAACACAAGTTCTCCATGCCAAAGATGTTTAGTGGGAAAAGAAAGGATGAGCTGTGTTACAAATTTCACCGAAAGGTCTGTATCTCACACTCTTCAAATGTTGCAAGCTTTGACAAGCGGGAGCGATGATGTTGCAAGTGAGTTTAAAACCCTCTCCATGATACCAGTACCACTTTTCCTTAGTTTTTTCCGTTTGTTGGTATACATCCATCAGTTGATATATATGCAATCTCTGGTTTTGAACTTATGCATAATATCTCACTGGGTATCTCGAAGTTGTTAAAAAAGTGTACTGTATTGCACCTAAAAGACGACAAAACGGTTAGCAGGTCAATAACAACTATCTACGGAGAGGGAAGAAATATATCTTTGATTAAGAAGTACATTTTATCTCTTCTTAATTTGGTCCTTCGAGAGGTGCAGTGCAGCTTACCCGGTATGGACTCCATGTATCTTTATCGAAAGGGTCAACAGCTGGTCGTCTATCGGGCCTGTTCACTGGGGTTGGTATTGTAGGTATAATAGAAGCAGCAGACCACGAATGCATCTATATCGTATCTCCGTTTCTGGTTGCAATTGTTGATACATGTTGCGGAGACTTCAGTGCAGCGCCAGTGAAATCTGTTTTTGCCAAATTTGTTGATCTTGTAAACTTTAGTTGGCGAAGGAATAGGAGGCCAGCATGAAGAGATGAAGATATCAAAACTTTAACCAAATTAATTAATGATTTCAAGGTTCTTGTCGTCAATACGTTTGGTAAATACCAGTATTCAAACATGAGAAGAAGCCAATGGCATATGCTTGATCATGTTGTCCCTGACATAAGTCGTACTGGAGGTCTTGGATATACAACAGGTTCGATGTACGGGAAGGCACATAAAATATATAACGAAGCCTATGCACTAACCTCGAAATGTTCCCAATATGCAATGAGGGAGACTATTCGTAAACAAGATGAGCAAAAATACATCCCAAAATGCCTTAGCAAGAAAACTCTATCTGCTTTTGCAAAGCAGTTGAATGTAAGAAGATTGCAAGATGTAAAGAAAGATGCATACTTATTAGTACAATTAGGAAAATCTGTGGAATTTATAGAACTTGAAATTGCTACAAAGCTTCTCCACAGCAATGGAAACGGTTTATCGAATTCTGTAGAACATTGTGAATTTATAAGATACTTAATTGAAGTCATGGGTGAAGTTGGTATGACACAGTTGGTAGTCCTACTGGAAGATCATACGAGGGAAGCTGGGATATCGTTGAATATTGCACGTAATACGAAGATTAAGTTCCCAGCCTCAGCTTACGTTTCGGGCTACATAGTACTAACTTTGCACGAAATGAATTGTAATGATGACGTATTCATGGAGAAAACAAACTACAGAATGTCACATCGAGGTGTTGCGAAACGACGTTTTTATCATAGTACAATACCAAATCTTGATTCTATTATGGTAGAAGGGGATAGTGATGAGAACTCCCCCACACCCAATGCGCACATGAGAATATGCTTTTCTCAGGCATTGGAATTTATGCGCATGAAAATAGGACCTGACTGTAGTTATCAATGTAAGAGACATGACAGGATCTAATGTCTAGTTTGGAGCCCCCAACTTGAACACGAATTGGTTTTTCTCCAATACTATGACGTTCTTTCCAACAAGGATCTAACATTGGACGGAATAGACAAGACTTTGAACTCTATCCGTATTCGTTGGCAACGAAGTAAAGGAGAGTTGGAAAAGAGTATGTCAGCAAAACAAGACGGACTGCCCCCTATTTAATAAATACGTGGGATTGTACATGTTGTCCCAACAGACATGGCAATTACAAAGCTCTCTATGCCTGTCAGTAAACGGAAGGAATATGAACGTTGAGATGTGGTAAATATGGATGAGACTTGACGACCTATTACGTTAATAGATTTTATCTTCCTAAGGTTGAGGAATAAGAGTATGAAAAGTAGGAAGTTGAAAGGGTTATAAAAACTTAACGTTTCGTATCCGACTAGCAATTAAATCGACTTGGAAAATTGAAACGACCCTTTTTCCAAAATTAGATCGTTCACTTTTGAAGTTTTCTCGAAATTGATAATTGATTTCATTCATAAAGAACTTCGTATTTTCCTGACTCCTACTAATTTGTTCCGCTATAACATAGATCTTCTCAAACCGAATCGATCCAGAAAGAGGGAAAGGTACAGAATTAATGTGAGAAAACAAACTGGAGATGCAGGTGCTACTCTGAGAAATAGAGCGCGTGTGATCCGTCGTAGTGGAGGTAAAGATGGGCGCGTTCAACGCAATATTGACGCACAGCGGACATCAGAACGTCGTGGTAGCGTTGATCGTCCAAAAATAACAAGAAGGAGTATTGGTGACAATGTTGTGAAAGGTAAAACTCGAGATTTAGTTAAAGAAGAAGTAATTGTTTCTGAAAATCGCTGGGCAGAACAAGGAAAATCAATGGAAGTGGATGACTCAATTATTCGTAGAAATAGAAGAAGAAAAAGTGTTGCCAATGTTGAAAAAAGAGACTCAGTTTTTGATGGGAGTGATGAAAATGAAATGATGCCTGCTGAAGATGTGATTGCACGGAGAAGTAAATGTAGGGATGATGTAGTTGGAACAAGAAAATGTAAAACTTTTGGTTTAAACTTTTAACGTGTTGTTGTTCCAACCATTATTTGTGATCCAGATGGCGCTCATGAAATTGAAGATGGTCATTCGCTTGTTGCAACTAGAACATCAAAGGGGATTGTACTGGAAGATGCGGTTAGAAACGGAGGGGATAATTACAGGTATCATGAAGATGATGTTGAAAGTAATGATGGTGAAGTTGTTCTTGACGAAATTTCTTCCCATATCAGTGACAAAGGACGCGTGGAAGGTATAGTTCTAAACTATACTAGAAGAGGCAACCTCGTTCCTAGGAAAATAATAAATAGTCAATCCATTGGAATTGTAGTAGGGGATGAAGTTATACAAGACAGATCTACAACTGTAACTGGTAATGTAGTTTTTGAAGATCTTCACAGAGACATACCTGCCACTGTAACAGTCAGAACCGAGTCCTATAATGAAATGAAGAAGGAATTGGATGAATCGAAGGGAATCAGCCAGGAATTGTGTGCATCTTTAAGTCTTGTGGAGGGATAAATGTAAACATTGGAAGAAGGACATAAAACGTACGCATGTTGGGATGGAGTGTGGTCAGAATCTGATTTCTGAGACAACTTCCAGATCTTCTTACATTATTGCATCTAAATCTAAGAGGCTCCGTAATGTAAAAGACGTACGAAAGATGATCAGCCAAGGTTCATGTGAGACTTCTGTGAATTATTCATTCAGATAGAATGAACCGTGTGTGACTCATTTAAATATTTCATTCATTCAGTTAGGAATTTTATATTTTGATCTATTGTTTGCCTTTTTTCCCTTTGACTAATGTAAGTGATTCATTCATGTGCTTTAAAATGATAGATATTTGATCTATAGTGTGCCATGTGTGACTTATGTAAATGATTCATTCAAATTATATCATAATGAACAGCTGTAGGTTCGTGTGTGACTTATCTCAATGATTTATTCAAATAGAATCAAAATCCGTACGTTCATGTGTAACTTGTGTTCATTCATAATGTTTGGAATTTAAATATTTGATCTATCGTTTTCCATGTGTAATCAACAGCAGTAGGTTCTTCTAGAAAAACGTCTTCACCGCTACTAGTGGCTGTCGAACGACGGAAAGTAGTGCGTCTTTCTCCACTTAGTTTCAACCACGCTGAAGACAAATGTTGATCAGTATGTCAGAAAAATGTTTGTAAACAGTATTTCATAGAAGTAAAATAAGAATTAAGTTATGAATTATATTTGATTTGATACAGAAGGAAGGAAGCCTATCCCGTTTCTGCTCCCTCGTGTGGTTGTTAAACTGTTTAATTTCGTTGTCCGTGGCCAAATGTTTGAAAAAGTGTTTATAAAATGATAATATTTCGTTTTACTATTATCATTTTAATTAGAGAAGAATATTTGTAATCTGCCTGTTGTCAAAAATTATAAATGAAAAATTATAGAAAATTTAGAGAAAATTTATAAAAATTATATTTATAGAAAGAATTTAATGCTTTCATTTGGTATAGTTCACAATTATAGTATGACGCCAATAATAATTAATACAATAATTTTTAAAAATGGAACGGTTAAACTACAAAAATCGCTTCTTTCCTCACCCCGCTGCTTCCATCACTGCACCATCATTACCGGTACGTTATTTCTTTACTTTTTCAAATGCTCGTCGATTCAAAAGCTGACTTACCATCATTACCGGTATGTTATTTCTTTACTTTTTTCAGATGGTCATCAATTCACACTCCGACTTACTCGTCCATCACAGTCACAGATCACATCTCTAGATGTTGATAATGACAAGATCGAGACGAGTCCCGTACGTTAGAAAAATGGAAGAAATAAAAATAATATTCATCTTCAAATCACACCAACAATAATCTGTAACATCTGTAGCAGGTATTCATCCATTTCAACAAAAAACCAATAACAATATTATCAATATTAATAATACTACTAACAATATTAATAATAATAATTACAATCATGATACTAATAATATCAATACTAATAATATAAATAATATAAATAACCTCAATAACCTCAATAATATCAAAAACGTTTCAATAACGCCTACACCAACATTTCATAATAATAGTACATTAACAAGCAGTATCAAATGCAGTAGAATGTATGTGATGAAATAGCAGTAGATTGTGAACAATGTGCAATTGTAGCAGGTACTGTTATACGTAATATGAGTTTTTTTGATTGTAATGAAATAGCATTGTCATCATCAACGGAATTATTGAAATTAACAAGTATAATAATTAAATATATAGGAGTAGTTGAAAATTTAAGAGATGGATTAATGGATACATGGATTAATATATCACCTTATTTAAATGAAAATAAAGGATATGGTGGATATTATGTATTTAATTTTTGTATGCGATTATTAGATTTAAAGAAGGTGCTGATATGGCAAGATTTAAAAATTGTAGAGAAGTATTACTAATACAATCTAGCTAGGAGCAACAAAATCTTGCTAGTAGCTAAATTAGCTGCAAGTCTACAAATAAATGAAATCACCACCAGCATCTTCATCATTTGCAAATCTACCTGTGAAAATAGATAACTAACTGACCGCATTGTTTAACTTCTTCCAATCGAAAAATCAACTTGTTAAATTTTCCTTTGCTATTCTGGTACGATATATACACACTTTTCAGTATACAGTCACTTATTTCCACTTTACACCAAAGTTTTACATGAATCTGACTCTTCCGGACTGTCTTTTTAAGAGGATACGAACGAAGCATGGTGCAAACATTATCGTCACTTTCACTCGCTTTTACCCACCCTTCCACTCAAATCAACAGAAAAAGACAGACATCATCCTCAATTTTGAGACCATTTTCAAGACCTGCTGAAATCACTTCGGACCCTATTCACATCTCGGACGAAGACTTGTATGAACCTGGCATTCAAAATCACCACAGTCGTACGTCAAAATCTCATGTTGATTTCTACAACATGAAATTAGACAGATCTTACTGCTCCAACAGGCTCCGATAATTACATCGATAATGGCAATGAATCTTCTTAGGCGGGGCTGATGTGACCTATCGAACAAGAAAAGGTCGACGTAATGTCGATACAGATTCTGAAGGAGCTGATGATGAGAATGATGAGAATGGCAATGAAGACAATTTAGAGAAAGAAGAAAAGTACGTATATAATGAGGAATCAGAAGGTAACGACACCAGTAAGTAGCAACAGTTGCCAGCGGTTTTGGGTGTAAAACCGAAACGCTGTCGTGTGAGAAGTCTTCAAAATGTCGTGAAAAGGACTCTTTTATCCAGATAGTCAAAAATCGTCCTGTTACCAAAGAATATGTCACTAAAGGAACAGTTGAGAAACCGGAGTGTTTTTTCTGGTGTAGGTGGGTCAGAGGTGGCGACTCGAACATCCGCTTCTAAGAAAAAGAATACAGGAAGATGAAGAAAGAAACAGAATGCAGCCAAGCAATAGTGTACTCTCCAAAAGAAACGGAAATGAACAGGGTGAACTCCTCGTCGTATCGTTCTTGATGAAGATGAAGGTGAAGATGATGATTTTGATGTTTATGAAGGTAATGACCAAGGACCAGATGGCGATGGAAGTAGGGTTGAAATGGACTTCTTTCTAAATGCTGAAAAAGAAGAGTATATACTACATGGCGAAGACGAGAGTTAAAAAGAGGACGAGGACGAGGAAGAAGAGGAAGAGGAAGAAGAAGAGGAAGAGGAAGAAGGAGATGATGTAGTACCAACTTTTGAAGAGGAGAAAGAAGAGGAAGTATATGAAGAAGGATTAGAGTTGGAAAGACAATGGGGTCGAAAAATGAAACGAAGCAGACATCAAGGTAAAATACGTCATGCTCGTCGAAAGAGTAGGGAAAGAACGGATGCATTTAACGCTAATGGCGAAAACCTGTCAGCAAAAGGACAACAGGAACATATTGACTATTTGGTGAATGAAACAGCAAGAATTAAAAACTCATTGCATGAAGCGTTGGATGCACCTGAAGAAGGCGTATCGAAAGCTGGGATCCATCCTGAAGAGTCATTGAAATCACCTGTTCCTAAAAAGGAAGAAGTATTGCAAGCACCAAATAGGGAAGAATGTATGATTCAACATCATCAAAATGAAAGTTGTGAATTGGCCGTTGAAGTTAGACTGACAAGGGATGAATGACATTCTAGTTGATGAAATGGGACTTTGGAAAGCAATTCAAGCAGTTTTGATTCTCGTTTCCTTTGTTATTTCTGGGTCCCGTGGCCCTAATTTAGTCATCGCATCGAAGATTATATGTCATCATTGGGTTGGTGAAATTAAACGATTTTATCCTGGCCAACTGAACGTCGCCTATCACCTCGGAATGGCGAAAGATCGAGTGTGTAAATTGGAGAGTATTTTGGATGAAGAAACACTTGGTATTTTGATCACTAATTATTAAGTAGCCTTATTTGGTTTTTTCACTAAGAAGAAGAGTATGAATCTTTGTTCACATTGCCTCTCAACGTTGAGACAGTTTCGCAAAGTTGAAATCGAATACTTGGTCGTTAATGAAGACCAAAGGACGAAGAATGATGATGAATTAATGAATATAGCTATACGGAATTATAAGAATGTGCAAAGAGGATTGTTACTAACAGATACTCCTTTGTCTAATAATTTTCGTGAACTTTGGTGCTTGATGAACATTCTCAACCGGAAGATTTTCAGTAGCAAGGCTACGTTTGAGTCTTGGTCCTCGGCCAAATTACACCCAAATAATTTTGACAGATGAACATAAATGCCACAAAATAAAAATAAAACAACTTACAAAGCATTTTAGAAACAACAGGTATTTTCTGTAAATATTTTTGATGTTTTTATGACAAATTTACAGACATGATCAAAAATGTTTTGCATTTGTCCAAACCAATTTCGAGTAATTTCGAGATGCGGGCCCGTGCTCGAAAATACCAAAATAATTTTGGACAAAACATAAGCTTACAATTTTATCCAAAATAATAAAAAAGGGAAATGAATGCAACATTAAGTGTACTTCTTGGTCGTTTTATATAATTTTATACTACTAATTTATCAGTATAGTAATTATTAAAAATTAGGAAATAAATGAAAAAATTGACATAGTGCCCGAAAACAGTCCCGAAATAACCCTAAAATCTTACTTTATTTTTCGGACGTTTTCGGTAATTGAAACACAAAAATATTTTGGCACTTTTCGAGAATGAAAGATACAGACGCAAGCCGCACTCTGCCCTCGTTCGCAGACAAGACATTGATTTTATATGCTAACGGAATTGCGTAGATCGTCCCTACCCAACCATTTTACATCACGATCTGCAATCTATCATCGGCTTGGGTACACATCCAAAAGCACACACAAATCGCAATAGCATCCAACCCCCGACTGATTTCATCTATCCCATGGACACTGAGAATAACGTCACGGAACGCCAATCCAGCTACCCAACGCGATGCAGGAAGTTTGTCTCGACTCGCACTTTTTACTAGACCGTCACGGTTTCCTCACTCGTACTTCCAAAATCGACGTCGCACATCAACTCGTCATTCCACAGACTCTCATCGAACGCTTCCTCTGCCCATTCCATTTCCCGATCTCGGCTTGCCAACTCGGAGTGAACCGTGTGTCCGATACACTCCGATGGAATTTTTATTGGCGTAATATCCGCAACGATGTCCACTGAACGGTAACCGGATGTCGATCCTGTGCGAAGGTACGCCGATCACCTTACCAACATCAACACAATTTCAAGCTCTTTCAACCTATCGGCCCACTAGAATTTGTGGCAATGGACATTCTTGGCCCACTGCCTAAAACAACAATTGGTAATCGCTTCGTCCTGGTCATCACCGATCGGTATAGTAAGCTCACCAAGGCCATTCCTCTTGAAAACAGACTGATTCAGTGACCGATGGCGCGTTTCTCACTCACTGTATGTACAATTTTGGCATCCCCGATTACCTTTTATCCGATAACGGCTCCAACTTCATTTCTAAATTCTTCTCCACGGTCTGTTCAGATCTTGAAATTCAACAACTATTTACTTCAGCCTTCCACCCACAGACCAATGGCCAAGCCGAATAGTATAACATGACAATCGCTAATCGTCTCCGTCACTACGCCACTGAGCACCAAACGGATTGGGAGGAGTATACATAGCCTCTGACCTACGCTTACAACTGCCAGGTACACCGCTCAACCAGTATGACCCCATTCTCATTGTGTATTTCAAGACATCATCCGAACCCGGTTTTTCTATCTCCTACCTCCAACACTGATTCAGACAGATCTCTTCCTATACAGCCTCAACACGCACCACGAAAATACGGATCCTGTAACAACTGAAAGAGATGGTTACCGATATAGACGCATATCTGCGATTTGATAAAGCGAATTACAAAACATTCTTCGACAAATCCGTACAGATAAAAGCCATATTTAAGCTTGGAGACGACGTGTTCATTGACCACATACCCGCTGAAATTGAAAGAATTCCCTACTCGGATGTTTCATCTGCGAAAATAACCTCCCAACCAGGCTCTGTCAAGAAATTGTTCCCTAATTCGGTGGGTCCATACCCAGTCATCCGCCTCACCCCAACGAATCTGGTCATAAAAGATGGTCAAGAAAACCTTAAAGTGTCTATCGACAGGTGTACTAAAGCACTTCCTCCCGATTTTGCTACACATGCCCCGTCAGCCCCGTTACTGGATCTGGATGGCTTGACCAAACCACTTTGCGGCACTGCTAATATCAACCGGGATGACACGCCGTTGACGGAAACGATCCATCCATCACCGTCCCTATCATGGAACGTATCTCGTCTCATTACTACAATGAAACAGAAATGATGTACACTGCCCTATTTTCAGATGGCACAGTCCGCAGCGGTTTACCCTTATCGCAAATTGACGAACGGCCGGTCCCCAACTACTGGGAAGCCAGCAACCGAACGCGGACTACGAAAATTCGTAGCAGTAAGCCGGGACCGTAGTCTACTCAATAACACCTTTCACTGGTTTACCTTTCACTGGTCACTACACCTCCACTAGTCCCTGAATATCTCTGCTACGATTAGCCGTATAACATGCCTATCCACCACGACCGTCCTCTGTGTTCACAACAACCTTACCAACACCGCGTACTAAATCGACCAACAACTTCGCGGCACCGTAAGGTAATACTTCAATAACTAAACACTTCAACTAAACAAAAAAATCGACCCCAAAACGACAAAAGAGACCAACTTGAACGCTTTTACGCTTTTTCAGATTTTACTGCTGCTCCTTTTTTGAATCCGTGGCATTACGTTTAGTTACGGGCAAGAATCTTCCGCATCTCGGTACATAATAAACACGGTCTGGACCTTACTTCGGCTAAGCCGGTCAAGATTCAATCGTGGACGACGAATTTTAGCATTTTATAGCCGACTGTTAAATTACCGATACAGGACGGTGAAGTAGTGTGAATGATCGCGAGTGCGAATCCTGTGGTTATGAATTATTTCTCTTTCTATCTCTACTATAATTTTACAACCGTGGCTCTTCGCGTCCCGCAAATCCCTATTTGCCTACCTCAACTCCACCAATTCGAATTCAACTCAATTATCGTTTTCAATAAGCACTTGAAACTCACCAACTTTTTTCAACTTGCAACTACTGGGATTTCTTTTTTTGAATAATGGTACATAGCTGTGAGGCTGGTGGTTTTTATTCCGTTAATGGGCTGCGAAATTTATTTAATTGGTACCTACATGCTAATACTCACTCTACTCTTCCCAAGCACATCTACTATGTCAGGGCACGTCTATTATTTACCGATTTGGATTAATCTATCAGGTTGCACAAACGCGACCTCGCTCTGCTTACGCTCGTTCTGCACGTCGAATCATACTCGCTTAGTTCACTCTGTTCACAAGACCTTGATCTCGTATCCAACCAACTCACAGTGGTCGGTATTCCTGCTTCCTTCTTTAGTCTCTTCTTTTAATTGACATGATGATGCCCTGCATCTCCATGATTTTCATACTGCGGGAAGCAGTAGTTAAGAAAGGGAGACTGTAGTGTCTTACGCGCTACGTACTGCTCCTTTGCCAACACAGTTGCACACGTCGCCACGTTTTACATACACTCTCACCGCCGTCCGAGAAAGGCGCCGGAGATGCCTACAAGAGGCATCCCCGAGACATGCCGGGACATGCTCAACCATTCGAAGGTAGCTTCGCAGATCAGACTCTAACCGAAACGGCTTCACGATATCTTTCCATAAAGACACGTTTCATGCTAGTTTCTCTGTTCTTGTTGTCTCACGCCTACTTTCTGATACTTTTGAGCAACATTTTAAACTCATTTTGAATGCTTTATTTTTGGGGACACTACTTTTGAGCAATTGTATAGTTATTACGTAAAATCCCTGTTAAAAATAAGAGCATCTCGAGTCGGGCACATTTTGATTAATTTTGATTAAAACAAATCGAAACTTCAAATTATGGACAAAAATAATGAGGGTACAAATAATACAGAAGCACAGTTCCGGGCCTGTGTCTGGAACCAAAGTGTGCTTTGACCTGTGCTTTGCCAACATTTACCAATTTTTTTACTAAAAGACAGGAATGTATGGGCCAAATACATGGACGGACACTTTGAAGAGAAGTCCGTTGGGGCATGTACAGTGAAAACCACTCATTTCAATTGCTTGAATAATATATCAAACATACACCCATTTATCACTAACATCGCATGACACTGCGAATGAGGTACTGCGTTCCTATAAGTTTCTCTATCTGTACATGGACTGTACTGTTCATCATTTAATTTAATTCAAGAAAGCCCACCCCTATAGTGTTGCACTTATATTTAGGGAACATTTCGATTACCCAGAGCACGCTTCGTATTATTTCACGATAATGGAAACCTGCTCCGACTCGAGATGCTCTAACTTCGGTTTTTCAAGTTTCAAGTTTTTTTTAACTGACGCTGTGTATTAGAACCAGGACGTTTGAAGAGATTTTGCCACAAAATACAGTGTTGCAATACAGTGTTTTGGGAGCTGCTTAATACAGGATATGTATAATAAAATTTAAGTAGAAAATGAAATATGCAAATGTGGAATAAAAATTTGTAGAAATTTCAAATGTTTGGATGAGAGTAATAGGAGAGCATCGGGGAACCATCACGACATGACAGGACGTACAAGCGTGAAGAACTTTATGATACGGGAACATAGTACATGACAACAAATTAAAGATGAAATAACCCCGACGGGTTTTCGGAAGGATTATGAGATGTGTTACATGCTTACAGAAAAGTAAGCATATTGGTAAAAATTACTCGTCGGGAGAAAATTATTTTTTTCATTGTTACATAAACGAATAGGGACGTCTTTTTAGAGAAAAATATAGATCTCACTTCTCCCTCCCCGACATGCGACAATATAAAAAATGTTATTAAATATAATAATACTACGATAAAGCTCATTATACACAAGAAACAACTATTTGTAGTTGTTCAGTAAGTTATAAATATTTGCGCATATTACATGGAATAACAAGAAGACATGAATACTAACTTAATTTTAAAATATTGGTAAGCCGTATCAAGGAGAAACGGAAAAAAGAGAACCAATTATTGAAACAGTTGTAATAAGTGATGATGAACAATATGAAAGGAAGGAAAGAAAAGGAAATGAAGTAAAATATAAAATTTTAATTAGAAAAAGCAGTGTTTGCAAGAAAAATGATTCAAGAAGAAAACCTCTCCCTGCTTTTTTAGCGAAAATATCGGCCTCGCCGTCACATAACAAATTTGGAAGAATGTTATTCTACTCCTCATCCGAGTTGGATGAGCATGGTGCAGAACACGTTAGTTCACAGAAAATGTTTAGAGAAATTGTTTGTGGCGTTTACAGGTTGAAACAAAAAGTCGTAAACTTACTCATCACAAAGTTGATGTGAATCTGTACTAACAATGCGAAAGCCGTTGAAAAAGCTGAAAGAAAATTAAATCATTTGGAAGTAAAAGGTTACACCGTTGAAAATAAAGTAATCTGCTGTGTGAAAAATCTGGATGGATATGCAATAAATGAATTATTGGAGAAGGAAGAACAGAAAGGTAACGAAGAACACATTAACGGTAATGTAGAAAAGGAACAAGAAAAAAAGGAACAAGTGATGTTTCTGTTTATTTCGTAAGAATCAGTACATGATCCTGTTCAGCTCATGCATGTAGATGACATGCTTGACGATCCTTGTTTACAAAAATATCTTGAAGAGATACGTGAACGACAAAATGATATGGTAGAATAACAAAATAAATGATGATTAAAACTATTGGAAAAGAAGCAATTCAATAAAATTATATGTAGTAAATGATGTAAGTTGTTCATGAAGAAGTAATACAAAATAAAGATAATTAGTAAAAAAGCAATTATGACAGCTGCGTTTTGTGCAAGCACTCCTAAATGTTCGTATAAATAAACATTTACGTTTGCCAAACCATTCTAATCATGTTGAATAGAAAAATAATATTCAAATCAAAGCAAATGTTGTAAACACGCCACGTCATGAAACTGCGCCTTTTCCTCACATTTGTTTAATATCACCTTACCCTAATTTATTGATAACTGCCATGTGAAAATTGATTGAAACCATTGTAGGTAGTAATAATCCAGCCGCTCCATGTGGGCTGTAAAAGTAAGTGTACTCCGTTCTCCATAAGCAAACGGTTTTATTTTTACCTTCCATAAGTGTAATACTAGTGAGTAATGTCGTTAAATTGGCCCTTTAATTTTCTCTATTGTCATAAGCACGTTTAGGTGTTTTACAAAATCTGTATGTTCACCTTTATTATTCAAAGGAAAGTACCACCATCAGTTGTACTAGATAACCTGCAGTCATATTACCAGCATCGTACACACCGTAACCATACTAAACGGTTCACCCATTCTACCACTCATGATATACGGAATTGCTACCGCTCCAACTCGTCGTAATTCACACCCATCCTGACAGAGGTAGTACTGGTGATGGATGTGAATGAGGTACCTGCATACTGTCAAATAAAAGTAGTCTTTCTAACTAACTCTATCTATGTCGTACTCCTACAATTCCGTTCTATGTTCGCATCAATACTTATAATAACTGTTCCTTTTCTTCCTGCATTCACTTTTCTCACAACGCAGTACAATTCGCCGCCATTTTCCAGACATCCTATTCCTCGTTGCTGTCATCGCTATAGTAATAGCAGAAGTAGTGGTTTTTCAAATTTATGATGAAGATATACATGTAGTTGATGTTAATATTGATGTTGATGTTGATGTTCATATTGTTGCTATTCTTGTTGGAGTTATCTCTGTAGTAGTGGTTGTTCTTGTTGTTGTTGGTGAAGATGATAAAGGTGAATACCATGAATTACATAAAGAAAAATAAGAAAACATATATGGTGATGATTATTATAAAGATGAAAATGAAGACGAAAATGAATAAGAAGACTGTAATGAAAATGAAGATAATAATTATAAAGGTGATGATGAAGATGATGAAGATGAATTTGTTGTTGTTGTTTTTGTTGTTGTTTCCGTGAGCTTGATCGTGATGTTCTCTAACAGCATGACGATATTTTATGGCACGACATTGCCTAATCAAACATCCTTCTGCCCTTTCTTGTCCTCTACTGTTCTATACATGTTAATTATGAACATGATTTTTGCTGATGTTGATGTTGATGTTGATGTTGATGTTGTTAATAATGTTGATGGTGATTCAGATAATTATCTTGATGGTGATGGTGATGTTGTTCATGATGTTGATGTTCATTTAGATGAACAAGTTGAAGTTGATGTTTATGTTGATGTTTTTGATGATGTTGATAATGGTTCAGATAATGTCTTAGATGATTGTGATGTTGTTGATTATTTTGATGTTCATTTCGATGAAAATGTTGAAGTTGATGTTTATGTTGATGTTTTTGATGATGTTGATGATGATTCAGATGATGATTGTGATGTGGATTGTGATGTTGTTCATTATGTTGATGTTCAGTAGATGAACAAGTTGAAGTTGATGTGGATAGTGATGTTGTCGTTGGTGATGATTTAGATGTTGATTTAGATGATTGCGATGTTAGTGGTAGTGGTGGTGAGGACATCCATGAGGATTAGGAGAAGGATGATGATGATGATGATGATGATGATGATGATGATGATGATGATGATGATGATGATGATGATGATGATGATGATGA
>JAULBU010094317.1:3928-27098 GCA_032358235.1 Odonthalia washingtoniensis
CAGGTACATAAGGCACTTGCTGGTAGTTAGTGACAGCTCATTGGTACGCCATACGTCTGTATTCTGGTTGATGAATGCCTACATTCAAGAGGTGAATGTGTACGGATGGCCCAGGGAACCATTACCTATTTTTACCGATATGAACGCCCGTATTGAGGCAGGTACAGATCGGTCATTGAAACGTCATATAATGTTTGCAGTACATTCATATTGCCCAAAAATTGGAAATTTTATGAAAGCCCGACATTCAGAGTATGTCGTTCCGTGCAGGTAAGAAAAGTAATTGTAAAGTATTATAAGAGCTGTGATTTAGGACTTTACTGTCAAAATATTTAAATAATTTTTTTCAAAGTTAGTAACAGCAGTGCGTGTATGACCTCCAAATATAGAAAAAAATGAAACGTAAACACTGGAAAGCATCCAACAATGAAAATGTGTATGTATTGAATGCCTAAATTAACGAGCTGAAAGGGCGCCATTCACAATCCCGTGAGACTTCAAACACCATGTCCGTTACATGTACGTTATGTAAATTCGAATAGGTGGAAGATTGAAGGGTGATCATAACGTCGGGATATTTTTGAAATTTTCCAATAATTTGTTGACAAATTTATATGGTACAGTAATACCAGGTTCCCAGTACAGGTACCACTTTCAGTCGTCAACGATGTGAAAGGTGGCCAGAATGTAACAGTCATAAAAACCATGTGACCTGGGAGGTGACAGGGTTTTAATCAAAATAATATTCTTGACATCTGTCGAGGGTGGAGGAAGTCTATTCATGGGGAATGTTGAACGACCATTCCTCTAGAATTTATTTTGGCCCTTCCTTTTTGCCCATATTTGTTTAAGTTATTTTGCCCATTCATTTCTCTCCGTTAATTTTTTTGTCGACATTCCTCACCAAGTATGAGAAAGTACGAAATGGTTTGTCATTTGGTAGAGGTTAGGATGCAATAGATGAAATGCTGACCCTCATTTGACGACAAAATATTATCTATCTTCTCATATTTTGGGTGGTTGATTTGTCAGAATTCTTTCCTCCTTCTACTCCCCCAATTCCTTTTCCCCCATTTATTTTTTTGTCGACATTCCTCACCAAGTGTGGGAAGATTTGAAATTGTTGGTCATATGGTGGAGGTTGGGATGTAATAAATGACATAGTGGCCCTCATTGGGTGGCAAAATATTTTCTATCTTCTCATATTTGGGGTGTTGTGTCGTGACATTTTGTTTTTACAGTCAGAGTGTAGATGGTAGTGTTTCTGTTCCTCGAAAAGGGTAGAACACAACTTTGACAGGAGAAAAACTCAATCTATCACCAATATGTATCGTAGATAATGGTGATAGAATGGTTTTTTCACTAATATGTAAACTTGTAACATGATTCTAGTAGGATCTTTATTTATGCTAGAAATGAAGAATTGTTTTTTTAAGTAACCGACTGTCCACACTTTCAGGCACAATTATGGAAGAGAGGCTGTAGTATTGTGAAAGTTATATAATTACTCATTGTAGTTATAGTGATAAGTGTTTAATGTAGTCTAAATAATAAGAGACAACTTGAAGATAAAATGACGGGAAAAATGAAAATAGCAGTGCTAGTTGTCTTTATTGTGATAAACATGACCAGGACCGTAATCAATGAAAAGTTTTGACCAATTGAAATAGAAAATAAAGCACGAATATGCAATGTTTGGTAAGAAGTTGCAGCTGCATCAGTTCTTCACTTTCTGTTTTGCAAGAGAGCGAAATTTGCAGTTCATGGATTATTCAATCTGTCGTTAGACGAATCTTTATCTCCAGAGAGATATTGGAAATTATTAATGTATCTTGTAATGCACCAAGGGGAAGCTACAAGCCATGCCTTATTTTTAGATCCATCACTTGCTGTGAATTTATGTGAACAATTTGCAACGTATTTCAGGATCTGCGCTTTAGATACCGAAATTTAAACCTCGTGAAAGGTTTTTGTAATTGATTTACTCCCGCCGATATTTCGGTAAACCAATGTTCCATGGTAATGACCAATGAGGAAACCTTCATCAATTGTATTTTATTCGAAAACCCCAGACCAGCTTCATCATGTTTGATTGTGGATGCTTTCAGGAAAACCTAGTGCCTCTTCTTCCATTGCATTCAACACATTTGTAGGTATTACATCAAGGGCTCGCTTACATGATATTTTTCACTTGTCCCACGGTATTAGAACACCGTTGTTATACCAAAATGTATCCCCATTGGCTTGTGAAATAAAGTGACGAACACGCTTAGGGAAATTCCGAACTGTGGGGAGTCTAGGAGGAATATTCCATACATCCAATTTTTTTCACGGCAATGGTATCCAGTTCTCTCAAATATTGTTGTGGTGAAAGTAGGTCTTCTTCCGTGCCCTCGATGTAGGTTCATCGTTCAGTAACTGACGAGCGAAAACATCGATCAGTTGTGCCCAGCAGCATTCCAAACAGTTATCATCCATATCACAAATGAAAAATTTCCATTGTTTTGGAAGAAGCATACAGGAAATGGCAACAGAAAATGTACCAGTGCATGGATCCACAACAAAGTCACTAGGATAGGTACATTTGAAAATGATATCCATCATCTACTGTCTTGAGTTTTACTCTGGTCGGAGCAGTTGTATTTGACCGGAAGATTTCATCTGAGATGGAAGGAATATACGTTTTCGTTGATAGGGACCCTTTTGGTGTAATTAATTTCATTACATGTTCCGGGATGAAGAGAAGTAATGAACCCAGAATGACTGTAGTTTATCCTTTTCAAAGTGTGATACCATACCATACTATTCTTCCAGAAGTGGAGTACATGTTCGACTACGGAAAGATGCGTAAGATAGGGTGTTCTTGGATCTTATGAATTGTAAACCCTTGTTTTCGTGTAATGGAGCGGTGTTTCCTCCACACTGAAAACACTTATTTCAGTCTTGTATCCTTTTCCAATTTCATCCTGTTCGGGGTTTTACAATGGGATTAATTCCTTCTTCGATTTAATAAGTTGAACCCAGGAAGAAAAATGCATTGCCGAACAAAATATATGAGCATGACTTCCCGGTGTCCAAAAAGTTTCTGAGAAATGTACCAAATGTTTCATGTATTCTACTGTGAACTGATCGTGATCTGAATTTGGATAGTCGTAGATATATCTAATGTTGTGAGGAGGGTCTGCTTGTAAAAAATGAACATTATTTGCAGAGTCTGACCCATAGTATTCATGTGGGTCAGTAAGGGACTGAAAATAACAGTCATAACAGCAACAGTAATTCTGCATACTTATTTTCAGAACTTACATCCCTCGCATTGTATCAAGCTCATCTAAAGCTGCTGGTTCGACATCATTTTCGTCCTTAACTTCTGTCGGTATATCCGAAGGTTGGTCTCGGGATATTTCTGTTTCTTTGTTGCCGGAAACCTTAGATTTCTCTTATTTCCTTGCGATTGTTCGGAAGACGGTGAACGTTCAAGCTTACCATTTCCTATTTCCGTTCCCTCTGAAGGCGAAATGTCCCCATCAACGTATACGACAACTTCCATGGTATTACTAACTGTAACGGATAAGTTGAGATGATCGGAGACATAAACGGGTATACCAGAAAAGCATTGCGGCAATTTCGAACTGTTTGGATCACAGGAGAAAGGTTTCAACATTACCTACAAGACATAGTGTGTGTGAAAGGAGTGCAAAAAGCGTGCATATGAACGAATTAATGTTTCAACAAGTCCTCTTTTCTGTTACGAGGATGCACACTTCTTTTTCTCCTGAAATGTTCTATTTTCTCTCTTTTAGTGCCACATTCTCCCCGTTACGTAACTTATAAGTTGTTTAAAATTTTCATGTTACCATATGCTCTCCTTTCTTTTATAAAGATTCCCTTCTTTTCATACACTAATATTAGGTGCCCTATTTTCGCACCACATTTACCCCTATTTGAGCAAGATGCTCTCTTATGAACCATAATATATCACACCTATGTCTCTTAGGGATTAGAGTTGATTCTATGTTGGAATCGGGGTTGTAAAACGAAATGTTGCACAATATTTTGTGCAGGTTGGTTAAACATGAACATGTGATGTAACGAAATGCTGTGTCCATTCTGTTTGTTATTTTCCAACCTTGTTCGGACACCAATTATTAGATATTGACTGGTTCATCATCTGCCATAAATTTGGTTTCTTCAGTAACGTTAAAGAAACTTTGTTTCTGGTGGAAAGAACTTCGAATCTGGATGTTACTGAGTTGTAGAAGATGTACGGTGACATCATTGTACTGACGAGAGGAATGTTGATGCATGTTTCCAGTCGTGCCAACGTCTTTACAATGGTTTCAAATACAAAACATATTCTAGTACCAGTGAAATATTTCATGCTGAGAATATTTCTATTACGCATCTTGAAATGTTTTCTTGACATTTTCTCCGAGAAAAATGAAATGCCGTTGTAAAGAGAAGACGTTCAAAAGTTGTCGGGTTAGACTTGTTGAATGGGTTCCATCTTGGTCTTTTTGCAGTTGACTAGATGGTCATGTGGATGAATGTTGGACCAACTAAGAATCCAGTTAAAGTGAAGTTGTGAGAGAACAAGTCAGTGAACATTTGCAGTGTGCGTTCATCTCTACGACCATATGGGTATATGGCGAGATACGCACGGGTTATCTGAAGCATTTCCTGGGAACAAATTTCTGCTAGGACTTTGTCACCATTAGTTTATATAGACTCGAATACCGATTCTTTCAAAGTATTCCTTTTATCATTCGCCTTGGTTTCAAAACGTGTTGTTATGATCTTGGAAATCAAGTCGTCATGGAACCTCAACCATTCTAGATAGTTCTTGAAGTCGACATTCCTATAGTTGAAGTTTTCTTTGAAACATGAACTGGAGAAACTGTCAATAGGGGAAAACAGAAGGAATCTAGTGAATTCAGATTCAGGGGCTGAATGTTTCCCGGTAGAGCATTTTCTAGTAGAGGTTGAAGATAACATGTTGTTGCTCAGTTCCGTGTTGAAAATGGAGTTTTATACTGTTAGGAATTGGGATGTAGAATATTCTTTTATAATAAATTTCAACATATGTTGAAATTGATTATAAAATTCTTGTGCGAGATGTTGTTGGAGAAGAATATATAGAGTTTGAAGTTGCTGTTATAATGATCAATTTGTGCGGCGTTGATTTTAAATTGACGTGATGCGTGTAAGATTTTTGTGATATGACGTTTTTGAATAAAGTGTTGCTGCATAGGTATGATGATGATTGTGAAAGGTTGTGCTACTCGAATAGAGGCGCAATCGTCGATGTTGATGGTAGAGGAATAGGAACGAATGTGAAGATGGTAATGTAACGGTAGTAGTACTGCGATGTTATGGGAAAGTTATGGGAAAGTTATGGGAAAGTTATATAATGTTGTGATCCGGTATATATTGTAAAACATTAAATACAGGAGCGGGGTAGGCCTGTTTGTACAGATGTAACAGAATAAGATACAATGTAATAATTTTCCTCCATATAGAGGAAAACGTTTTGCAGGAAATTAAATATTCCCTTAAATATTTAATTTCCTGCAAATTGCAACAAAAAATTAATTATTTAATTTCCTGCAATTTTTCTTCCGCCATAGGGAGGAAAATGTTTTGCAGGAAATTGAATATTTAACTTTTCGTAACAAATTATCAATTATTTAATTTCCTGCAATTTTTTGGCCTCCATATGGACGAAAATATGTCGGAAATATTTCCGAGTAATGTTTTCGCCCCTAATTTATGTTGCAATCTGTCACGAGTGAGTACAACACACCCGTTCGCGATACAAATATTGTTTCGTTACAGAAACATCGTCCGGTTAAAAAAGTCATACAGAAGTTGCGTTTATAATAACAAAGACGACATCCGATCATCGAAGTCATACAACTGAGGAGGAGTTCTGAAGCGAAGTCATACGAAAAACTAAATTGTCAAATAGCGATAATTTCTGTTGTATATATTACACACAACATTAAGATCTCCTTCTTCACTCTTCACAACCAGCCGTTATCAATTGACTTCAATATTTCTCAACTACAACATAATACTTCTATAATTAACTATGTCCTCCTCTTCTGAACCAGGATAGGGGAATTGTCTAATGTATCGCTACCCACTGACAAGAAGTGAAGAACTATATAAAAAAATGATTTTTGGAGAGGAAAATGGTACTGATGCAGTGGAAAGGGGTATAGTTACAGATGTTTCTCTTGAGCTGTACTGTCTAGATGACAATTCAGTTGAAGTAGTGAAGTCATCCCGAGGGTGATTTGGAATTGCTTGTTCGGATAGGATTGCAGTCATTCTTGGTACAGCAAAAGTCAGGGCAGGAAATGGAAGTAACTCAGGGAGTATAGCGAAATGGACAACGGCCGCAGTGGATGAAATATTGGACAGAGTCGAAATATTGGATGTGACAATTAAGCCAGTGCATAAGGAACGGGAATATCCGTATTATAAAAACAATGGAAGAGGTACCAACCTAGCCATACTCCGTGATTTGTAATCAGAAGACGGTGTTGATTGCTGGGATTCTCAAGCGATGAAGGTTATTGGAATTCAACTCGCAAACAGGGATGGTAATGAGGAGACCGATAGTAGGAGGTCTGTTACGCTTACGGACTTTCGTCTTAGTAATTATAAGACTGTCGAATTATGGCTTCAAGTCAGTCAAGTCAGAAACGTTAAGAACCCTTTGAGGGATGTGAACGACAAGCGTCATGATGCATTCTTTACATACTTTGAACAAGAGCGGTATCAAGTTAGTTTTGGAATGATTTCAGTTACTTTCGAAACTGAAGATGTTGACGGAAAGTATACTGGTATCTCACAATTATGCAGCCAGGAAAAGAATAGATTTGTACTGAAGTCAGACAAGTCATTAGTTATTGTGGACGGTAGACCTCGCCAGTCCGCACTCCAATTTCTTGGTGGCATGGTCACTTGCGAAAAAGTTTCACAAGAGATCGTATTCGTGTCGAACTTCTAGTATGGGAAGGATAAGGCGGGCATGGCACCGTGGGAAGTTATAAATTTCAGCAGGCTCGAAACATATCATCGTCAAAGAAAAAGGAGGACATTTCGTTCATTGACCTAATGAGCAGTGTCATACGATATGCTGAGAACATTAAAGAACAATATAAGATACCATTTGATGAAGCAAGGACTCTGGATATTGCGAGGGACATGAAAAGAACAAATTTTCCTGATACCAAAAGCACCTCAACATATGAACTGTACGCTCGTGTGGGAAAGATGCTTGTCAGATTCAAATCTGCCATGGAAAGGATCAAGACCATACCGCAATTTGGAAATGGGAAAGATTGTGGTGAAAGGGGTGACGAACTTGGACAGTGTAACTCTCATAAAAGGTACGAAGGAGGCTATAATGTACCTCCTGGATGCAGCTGAAGCTTTTGTTGGAAGTTCAACAAAGAGAAAATTATTCGGAAAAGAAGTTACTACGACAATGCAGCAATTAGGGGAAATTGTCATCCCAGAGACACGAACAAGTAAGCAATATATTCATGCAAACTTTTGAAATCACATGAGTCTTTTCGAGTATTGTGTTGGAAATAGGTCGGGAAAACTGGTGACCGGTGCAACCGCTCGCCATGAAAGGCTTATAAAGAAAATAAGGCAATAATTTTTCAAAAAGAAATTAACGGTGGGAATGTAGGAAAAGAAAAATGGGAAATGGGTGTCCATGGAATTTTTCCAGAGCATACGAGAAGCAAGAAAAGGCAAAAACGTGAAGTTATTGACTAAGAAAGTGGTGACGAGGACAGTGGTGATGAGGAAGAACCTCTAATGAAAAAAAAGGAAAAAACAAAGAATCCCATGTCGTCTAACAGAGAAGAAGACAGGGACGATATTGAGGCATCTCCAAGCGGTGGAAGGTAAACAAAAACATAACGAATCTCTTTACCTGCTAAGCGAACATAAATAAAACCACTAAATTTAATGGCCAGGCCCTTGTCACGGTCTACCGTATCAGATCAAATAGCCCCTTAAGATGACAAAACGCCTCAAAATGTTATACCACCAGGATGTATTGATATGTGAAATAGACTGAACAAGAGATGTAGAGATGTAGTGACCATTGAAGAAATGGTACAGCACCGAAGAAACAATGGAACAGAGGATGCATCGATGGAGTTCCGAGGGAGAGTATAAGTAGTGAAACAAGGATTAAAACAATTAGGATTGACAGAACGGACGGAGAAGATAAGAAAGTAGTTGATGTTGACATAATATATGATAAGAAGACACTGCTGAAGTCGGCACTAATCCCAGCTTCTCATAGTGCGTATGCATTTTTCATGTATGACCAAATAGTAGCATTGAAAGATACAGCTTGGATGTGGGCTTCCTACATGGAAGCAGAACATATGAAAGTTTGTACAGATGACACAGAATTGGGGAAATGGTTACATGTAAGAAGAAATGTTGAAGGAAGCTGTGGAATTGCTTACTTCTGCAGGAAGAAAGACAATTGGATAGTGATGGGTACTGTATTATGGCGAGTATGTATGATCCTTTAGAGATAGATGACAGTTTGAGAAGGATATGTATAGAAGCGTTTGAGGAAAATGCTGACTTTCCTTCACAGAAAATTGGCGAACTATTTACCGACATTCAAAAATGGTTTCCGGGAAAGAGGCACTGAAAGAAGAGAGAAATGGAGATCATTGGAGTCCTATTATCAACACTAGTAATTCTGGAAATGACGAACATCACAGGAGCAATGGTATTGGACGTTACTCCAGAACAGGAAGTCTGTTTGAAAATCAAATGGAAAGTAATCATGATTATGTATGAGTAGCTAAACACCGTGATGCACTGTACTTATGGATTGGATTGCTGTGTGCCTTATTGAATTATGAAAACAATTGTAAATGACCGAAAAATTCCAAACGGTGTGGCCGTTTTCTGATCACTCGTGAGGATTGTCAACCACAACATGGTCAAAATGACTTCTTCGTCAGGAAGAGTGGTTCCCCGGTTACTTCAAAATTTCAACTGCTAATGAAGATCTATCTCTATGCATAGCTCCTGGATCCCATCGTTATGTCCATTTCAGCCAGGAGGAAATGGACAGAATTGCAAGTTGTTTGGAAATGCATGAAATTCAAATCGCCCACATTCTATTTTCATTGGAGATGGTTACGTTCAGCATACAGGGGCAGGATGGAACGGGACAGGAGCTTTAAAGTTTCATATGTACATTATCCCGGACGGTAGTAATTTGAAAGGAAGATGCTATTTCATACGCATATGAATGTAATTTTCGCAGGAATGGTCAACGGATATCTGTTAACACATCGAAAAGTTCAAGAAGTCGTTCGAGTCGTGGTCATAGCGACGAAGAACCCGGTGAAAGTGATGATGGCAGTGACGATGAACTACAAAATATGGATGATTGGGGAATGGAAGATGTTGAAGAGCCACAGTTAGGTTGACAATTGCTCCTTGAATGAATTTAACTCTGTTTACCTTGCATGTCTAATTTAATTTATAGATATATGCTCAAGCAAAATGTACGTTTGTTCTCAGAAACGGTTCTAGTTAAATGTGTATATGCTCCTGTCATTATTTTTCTATGTTATGTATTTACTTAATACAGGCTGTCATCTTACTTACATATTGCCGACAACAGAAAAGATGTAAAACCTTTTCCTCCATATGGAGGCCAAAATTTTGCAGAAAATGAAATAATTGATTTTTTGTTGAAAAAATCGATTATTTAATTTCTTGCAAAAACGTTTCCCCCAAATGGAGGCCGAAAATTTGCAAAAAATGAAATAATTGGTTTTTCACAACAGGAAATAAATTTATAATTTTCTGCACTTTTTTGGCCTCCGTATAGAGGAAAAGGTTTACATATTTTTAATGAAAACTTGATTATATTTATTTTGACTACTTACAGTGGCACAATCAACCACTGGTACTGACAGAAAAAAGTAAGAAATATCCGTGAATATGTTGGTCCCTATTAACAAATTATTCTACGCATATTATAATTTTTGAAATAAGGTAACATCGACCCATATCGCTCTGGATGCGACATTCCAAAATAATGGAAACGAAAAATTTCTCTGCCGTACAACGTTATGCACATACTCGGCAGACGTTTGGGATGATTACAAAAGGCATCCCACGTCATGAAAATACAATAAGAAGAAGAGGTTGTACACTATGGGATATGTAACAAGTGGAAGCGTTTATCAGCAGCGAACGGACAGATCCGACGCCCATTAAAAAATATGACGTGGAAAGAGTGTGCAGAGATGAGAACGACTGTGCGTTTCCTGATGTTGGTTTTCCTTAGAGCCTTTGGAGCAGGTCACTGATGTAAAAGTTACAGCGACTCATTTGGTAATGTTATCAAAAGAATTTGGAATTTACGCTGTACATAAGGTAATCGGGATGCTTTGATCAGATTCTTTTAGTGCAGAAGTTGTTCGTAAGCACATAAATTATTGGAAGAAATGCATGTCAATTGTGAACAGAACAGTGGATCAGATTTAAATCGATGACGGATTTCAAAAAATGGAGGTACCATACAACACTTCGTCAGACGACAATAGAAAAGATTTCCTATACAAGAAAGACATCATTGATGTGTTACGTACACAAATAAATGTCGCTAGTACCACAGATGTGAAATTTAGACCTTGTTTTAACGAGGCTGATCGTGACTATATTTCACATCCTCTGCACTCCGAATTATTTGCACAGTTGTACATGTCCATAAGAACCCATGTAATAACAAATGAAAAGTCTTCAATTAAGTGCAATAAAAGTAGAGACAGGTTCTCTAAGTAATTCTTTGGAATGTTAGAGATATATAATGATATAATGATAAAACAGGAACAAATTTGATGTCGCAACCCTTAGTTGATTATCCCATTCATGTAACATGTTTGAATATTTCCGTACAATTCAGACGTTTTCTGACAGACCATGGATATAATTTAGTTTAATGTCTTCCTGTTTCCTTACAAGGATCACAGTCAGAGAAAGTCATAGAGGACTACTGCGGCAATAATGACGAAGACAGCGATGAAATTGTTGCGATTGACGACCATGTCCCACTGACCTCGTCATCACGGGGTTGAGACGATAAAAGTTTTTCGTTGCATGAGGCAATGACAACGGTTCTTGCGCCGTTAATTGAAAAGTCAGTGGAAGGTTTTACGGTATGTACAAATAACAAGATGAAATGGAATTGCTTCCCTGTCATAGTGTCATACTGCTGTGACATACCAGAAAGAAAAGTCATTCCTGTAGTTCTATATAACTTTACCACCACCATCCATACGTGAGATGCTTAGTATCTTAAACCAATTTAAAGACAGGTCCAATACCTGCATTATTGACTCCCATAACCGTTCCATATGTACAAACCAGAAGGGATGCGGTTACCGATTTGTTGAAATCAGAAAATAAAACGTCGTAAACAGCAGAGAAGGATGTTTACAAAGGGGAGCCCAAAAAATTCTGCAAGACCTCTCAGTTGTACCATGGGTACCATTTCTGGAGAATCTGAAGAAGAGAAATTCGCACCTACTTATTCCATGTGTGTTCTCAATGTTTACGTTTGAACTATTGTATAAGCTTCATCTCGGTACTTCTAAAGAAGGAAAAACATGTTTCATAACATATCTGTCAAACCCATTCTTAACAATGAAATTAATTGACAAACGGAAGTACGGGAGACAATTACAGACACCGCGCGTGGCGTTGTTACGGGCTTCAAATTTTCTTCTTGCTGCAATAGAAAACCAGTTCGTTGCACCCGGTTTCCATGTTGACTTCTTAACAAAGGAGAAGTCCCAGCAGCTGAACGGTTTCTTCCTAAGTAATTAAATTAGAAGAATGTTGGAGGGGAAATATTATAAGTATTTTATACGTTTTCCCCTTTGGTGGCAGGATATATCGATGGAGTCACTAGTTACAAGGGTGATTGTCCTTTGACAAGCATTTGCACAAATTACACAACACCAATACGAGATTTGCTATATGACAATATTTCCCTCGAATGGTCACGAGAATCGATAGCTGAAATCGAAGAGAGAATTACTATTTTCAAATTGAAATGCATAGAAACATTTCAGAAACATTGCAATACAGGAATCCACACATTGAAGTTCCATTTACTATAACACCTGGTAGAAGACCTCTATAGGTTTGGAAGTCTAAATATTATTAAAGCATCACCTTATGAGCACTTAAATACATTCTTCAAACAGTTATATCGGTCTACTTCCAAAAGGATGGCAACAAGAATGGATGAAACAGTGAAAAATATGGGAGCAACAATTTCAACTATACGTCTTAGTTCAGAACATGCTGTGTTTCTAAAAAGAAGTTCCATTCAGCTTGCTGTACCACATTAGACAGGGACGACTACTACAGAAAAAGGTAAAAACCACCTATCACCACGTTTGGTACGGAAAGGTTTTTCGTTTTTGTTACGACAGATTGATGCCACAAGAGAAAGAATGGGACTATGCAACGAATCCACAACGCATATTATCACTCCAATATTGAAAAATTATCACGTACCAGTCTAATAGTCTTCACGGATCTCGTTCAGAACCACTTTCGAAACCATGGCCTGTTTCTTACAAACTCAGGAATTTCTCTCACATTTATTAAGTCAGATTACATAGTTGACGGAAATCTCCCAACGTTTCAACAGTATGACAGTTCTGAAAATATTGTCAATCACAGACCTCCTTCGCTACATCGACGTAAAAGGCAACGCATATCTGCAACAACACAATTTCGGTTCGAGAAAGAAGAAAAGGAATTGCTTCGTCCTTATAAAGGGTGGTGACGGAATTAGTCCCATTTACTATATAGGAAGCCCCATCCTACTATTACAAAACAATACAGTACTACGGACAGGAAGAATTTGGCTTTTCGTACAATACATGGAATTAACTCAGCATCTGGACAATGTCGGTAAAGTTCTCAACTGCATATGCCTTCGATGGGCTACATCTGATGAGGTTGACTACACAAGACATGGCGCAGTTACAAGTTCCGTGGAACATATTTTAGAAACACAAGGGTGGTACGATATCATTGATTTAGATACCATATGTTCATCTGTAAATGTATTGCGGTCAAATTTTGGAATTGATTCGTTCACTGAACAGTTTTCATGGCCGAGGAAACAGTTCTAAATTAATCGTTTCTACAGAGAAAGATATTAGTTCAAATCTCTACCAACTGATACTGACGAGGATGACGAAGATAATTACCCCACATAGCATGGTCGTATACATTATTTTATTTCACATTACATGTTTTGTCATTCCAAATATTTTCTCCGTATTTCGGTTCACTTCATTCCCTCCTTCATATTCAAATAAAGTACTTAGTTCTGGTCCTTCATTGTAAGGGTTTCCAAGTTTATCAATACTTTTCCAGTCGGACGCTATTTATGCATTATCGCAGTCATGAATAATTCCGCACTGCGTTCCGATGTACTGTCTAAATCAGTTTGATTGTACAGATATAAAAGTAGAAACTATGTAGTAATAGAAGAAGGAAACCACCACAAGCAATGAACAAGAAACACTTCCAATAAATATAGATTATAATATCATGTTATATAATATATATACAACGAAATTGTTCATTCTCATATCCATCCATTATCTGTGAAGAGATGCACCATATGGATCTGCATACTTATAAAAATGACATTGATAACTAAAAATAATATAACAGAAGTTAGTAAATTGAATATGAAAAGGTCATGAAATGAGAATTAGAGTATGAAACCATAAACGGAAGAAGAATGCAAACAAACCTATTTACCGGAACCAGGGTAGTCGAAGAAGAGAAGTAATCTGTAAACGAAAGTCAGAAGAAGATTTGAAGGTAAAGGAAGGTTAACAATTATGAATGGATTTTTACTAAAAGGTTTGAATGCATTACCTCATAATGAATACTTACCAGTGCTAAAATGTTGACACATGAAAGAAGTTCATCGCGATAGGAACTAACATGTACGAGTCGCTGTTGAATGTCCAGAATGAGTGAAATGTAATCATGTTGGGATCATCGTTGCAAGTTAATCGCTTAAAGTTGACTTGATGATGGAAATGTGCGCGGATGGGCGGAAAAGCAAGTAATGTAATTGTATGTAATTGGCACATAAATTGCAGATTAGTAGAATCTTAATAACTAAAAAAGGCACACAACGGTCAATTCTGGCACTGAATTATGGTAACGGCAGATCTGGAAATTGTTGAGAAATCCAAAAAATACTATTGCCATTTAAACCTCCAATATTGTTTTTAATAGAAAATCAAGTAAACATACAACAGAAAATAATAAAAAAATTACGCAATCGGAAAATAAAGCATTAAAAAATTAAGGGATCCAAAAATTAAATGTGGACGTAAGCGTTCTGTCACGTGTATTCTATCAACGAAATGGAGTGGTGTCCTCGAGATCTCTCAGAAGACGCCACAAGTAATGTGGCCTTAAAAACTCGGAATATGGTTACAGATGTAGGACATGCAAAAAATGGATACATCATGATATATGACAATGGATTTGAAATATATTTGCAATGTACGAAATATATTTTAGTCATTCATGCACTTATTGTGTCGTGTGGTAATTTTTAATAGCGCAGAATATATGCACCTATATCTACAAATCTTGTCGTCACACAACACAGCTGTTGCACTAAACCGGATAATTCAACAGGAAATTCAACAGAAACCTCTCGTATTATCATGAATGGTTCCGATGGACAACAGTATTGACATTGAAAGACGGCTGATAGTAGTGGAACTATAGCTAAATCCGTATCGTCATTAACGGAAATGGGGCATGAAATGGACAAGAGAAAAGATGGTGTTCTAAACAAGTCGTTAGATGTATCTTTAAGTATCAAAGAATCTTCTGTTGAAAGAAAGGAGGTGGAAGAAGTTATTAACATCACCTGCCACGCTGAATTTCATGCGAGATTATTCTCAAAGCAAGTACCGTCAGTCGAATACTGTAAAGAGATTACGGCTTAAATTGTGAGGAATTGTCGGGAAAGGAAGTGAATGGTTAAATGAAATGCATGAAAGTGGTGGAGTTTAAATTGAACAAATTTTCAACAAATTTTGATGTTCTCCCACTTTTCTTTTCATTTTCTAGTGTATACCAATATTAAAGAAGTAACATGTTTTATAAAGTCAATTTCGTTCAAGTACTTTGTGAAATGATCACTAGTACAGTCAATTTTCTAGTTCCTGTTTCTGAATTTACAATTTGTACTGCATGTTTTGTTCGGAGCGTTCAGTTTAGAATAAAGTAACCTGTCTGAAAAATGTTATACTATGATTTTTAATGAAGAAGGGACATATTTAGAACCAGACTACTTGTGGCTCACACTATTACCATGATCTTACAGATGATGCAAAAAAATGGGTGTAAAGTCATTTCCACCATGCTAGTAATCACATGCTGGTTATGCACCTGGTCAGTGAATATTTACATAAACACGGTACAGTACGCTAAGTGGGCGGTAACATGGGGAGTAGTTGAAGTTATTAGACGCAGAAATTTATAAAGTCTTATTTTTAATAAATGTTTACGTCCTATCTGTATCATATACAACCTGTGTTAGAGAAGCTGTGTCTGGAATGAAAGGAAGTATGGTACAGGAATCATGAAATTTCCACTGCATGTGGTCATTGCGATTTTGTGGAATATCAATTAATTGATTTTCCGAAAAAAATTGAACTCCACATGATGTGGAAATTGCATACAATGACTATCAGAGCCATATTGTAGTACAGTTTTGACTGCAAGGTGTAAAAATCTACTAACATAGCCGTTACATGTAGTTTCAATCTATGTCGGAACTTGTTCCATAATCGAAAGTTGAAGATAATATTGTACCAGGAATAAAAGTTAATCTTCAAGTTATTGCGATTCATTTAGCGTTCTAAAATTAGTTATCACGAATCGCAATGGCGCCAGAAAACGTTCGAAAAGGGTGTTGGGGTCAACAGTGGGAAATTAGGAAACCTCATCTAAACTGGCGAGAGTGGGTAGTTGCGGAAGTGACGATGTTGTAGATAAAATTGGAGGGCCTAGTTCTAAAATGATTGTGGGAAAGCGCGGTGTTGGCCGAGAAAGAGGTAGAGGAAGGATTCGTGAAGTATGTGGAAACCGAAGAGGGTTTAATGATAGAATGACCGGAAATGGTACAAAATAATCTTCATCTATGAGTGGTATTGATGGAGTGAACAATCGCGAAACGGAAGATATGGATTCCAGAACGGATAGTGCTGTGATTGTAAATACTGGCGAAAATGGTGAAAACGCTACGCGGTGTGGGTGCTGCATCGGAAGAATTTTCATCGGTCAAGAAGAAGTAAATTTGGAAGATTTCCGTCGGCTGGAAGAAGATGTTTGAAAAATAACTGCGGAGAATGGAAGACTTTCTGTGTTGATGAATGATACAAAGTTTCGGCCAATGATAAAGCAGGGAGGTGATGAGTAAAGAGGTTTCAATAAAGGCTCTGAAATAAGAAGTTATGAAACTTGATTGTAAGAATGTTGAAATAAATGTGATGGTGTAGAGTTCAGAAGTTCTGAGTCAAGAACTTCTTAAAAGATGAGAAATAACAACAATAGTTGTGGAAAGTATGTGGAGAGGATGATAAGGAAGGTTCCCACGAAATATTTGGGAATTGGACTGGCAGTAGACCTGAAAGTGCAAAAGTGGGAAAAAAGGAAACGTGTGAATTGGACCCATATAATGAGCGAAATACCAGAAACTGGACGAACAGAGCAGAAATTGTAATGGAGAATGGCATAAAAAGGTTGGACGGTTCAATTATTTTACCAAATCCAATGACCTTTCCGTGCAGTAGAAACAACATATATGTCCCCTCCATCAACAGCGAGAAAGATATCATTTGTTCATAACTTAGAGTTGAACTTTCATGTGGTGAAAGCGTAAACATATATTGGACGGAAGAAATGAGGGATGACGTTGTTGAAAATCTATCAAAAGTTGGTAGTTGAGAGGGGCGTTTGAGACAGTTGTTATCTGATTTTTGTAGTGGAAGGAAAAGAGCTGCTGAAGACAGATTCCTTGAAGCACTTGGCTATGGATCTCTACTATCCCGATTCAATTTGAAGAAATCCGGTGCAACGGAACGAAGGGAGGCGGAAATTGCTGTCGTGAAGAGAAAGAGAATGAAATACAATAGAAACGGTGTGTTAGACATGTCATGGTGGCGTACTGCGGACCTTTCAGATATTCAATTACGGGAATGCGGCAGTTCTGTTGAACTTTACGTTGACTGACATGACGACAATGAAGAAATGTTGAATCTGTTTAGAAACAAGAACGGTCCTGCGGTATTGCATGATTTCATTGGACATATCCCGGATGAATAAGAAGGGGACATTGTGGAAGGGACTGTAATGAGTATTCCTCGCGTATATGCGTGGATTTTTAGGTGTGTCAAACTGCTTATTGTGAAGGAATATCATGGGGGAGGTCTTCAGAAAGAATTCAACCAAATGTTTTCGAAGTATGTAAAACTGGGGACGGAACAGTTAATTGGGAAAATAAGAAGCTATGTATGAGAATGGGTCCCTGAATAATTGGAAGTACCTTAATGTGTAGATAGAGAGAGAGAGGGAGAAGGTATGTTCAAAGAAATGGAACGTGACACCACAATAATTGTTACCACGACAAGTCTGAAGAAACATTTTATATCTGTAGAATCAACCTCGTTTCAACATTACATCGGAACGCCGTGCGGAATCATCCACGACTGCTATATCCCAGAAGTAGCGTCTGACTGGAAAAGTGCAAAAGTATTGATAAACTTGGAAATCCGTACAACGATGGACCAGCACGAAGTACTTTATTTGAAGATGAAAGAGATAATGAAGTGAACGGAAATACGGACGAAGATTTGGAATTAAAGAAAATTTAATGTAAATAAAATAATGTATACGACCATGTTATGTGGGGTAATTATCTTCGTCATCCTCGTCAGAATCAGTTGGCAGGGATCTGAGCGAATCCCTTTCCCTGTTAAAACGGTTAATGGAGGAACGTTTATTCGGCTATAGAATCTGTTCAGTGAACGAATCAATTCCGAAACTTTACTGCAGTACATAAACAGGTGAACACATGGTATAGAAATCAAGGATATCGTACCACTATACTGTTTCTAAAATATGTTCCACAGAACTTGTGTCTGCACCATGTCTTGTATAGTTAACCTCATCAGATTTACCATATGAAAGGAATATGATGTTCAGAACGTTATTGACATTGTACAGAGGCTGAGGGAACTCCATGTATTGCACGAAATCCAATTTTTTTCTGTCCATAGTACGGTATTATTTTGTATGGAATAGGAGGAGGACCACGAATATATAGTAAATGGGACTACTACCGTCACCACCCTTTATAAGGACGAAGCTATTACTTTTCTTCTTTCTCGGACCGAACTGTGTTGTAGCAAATATGCGTTTCCTTTCACGGAGATGTAGATAAGGATGTTTGTGATTTACAATATTTTTGGAACTGCCATACTGTTAAATCGTTGGAAGATGTCTGCCAACTATGTACCATGACCTGACAAATTTTACAGAAATGTCAGAGTTTGTAAGCAACAGACCGCGGTTTCGGAAGTAGGTCTGAACGAGATCCGTGAAGACTATAAGATTGGTACATGATAAGCTGTTTAATATTGGAGTAAGAGTTTGCGTTATGGATTCGTTACACAGTCCCATTCTTTGTCTTGCCTGTTGTAAAGAAACAGAAATACTGTCCTGTACAAAATATCGTGATGTCTGTGTTTTACCTTTTAGTTGTAGTAGTCGTCCGTGTCGAATGTGGTACAGAAATCCGGATCGAATATTGTTTTAGAAATGCAACATGTGTTGAAATTCGAAGTATAGTTGAAAATGTTGGTCACATATTTTTCACTGTTTCCTCTATTCTTGTTGCCATCCTTTTGGAAGTAGACCGATATGACTGTTTGAAGAATGTATTTGAGTGCTCATAAGGTGATTCTTCAATAATATTTAGACTTCAAAACCTAGAGAGATCTTGTACCAAGTGGTCTAGTAAATGGATTTTCAATGTGTGGATTCCTGTATTGCAATCTTTCTGAAATGTTTCTATGCATTGCAATTTGAGAATAGTAATTCTCTACCCGATTTCAACTATCGATTCCTGTCACCATCCGAGGGAATTATTGTCGTATAGAAATTCTTGCATTAATTTTGTGAAATTTGTGCAAATATTGTCAAAGGACAATCACCCTGATAACCAGTGACTCTATCGATATATCCTGCCACCAAAGGGAAAAACGCATCAAACATTTATAATATTTTCCCTCCAACATTCTTCGAATTGAATTACTTAGGAAGAAACCGTTCAGCTGTTGGGACTTCTCCTTTGTCAAGAAGTCAACATGGAAACCGGGTGCACAGAACTAGTTTTATATTAAAACAAGAAGAACATTACAAGCTCTTAACAACACCACGCGCTTTGTACGAAATCGTTTCCCGTTCTTCCGTTTGTCCATGCATTTCATTGTTAAGAATGGGCTTGACAAATAGTCATGAAACATTTTTTGATTGATTTAGAAGTACCGAGATGAAGGTTGTGCAATGGTTCATACGTAAACATTGAAAACACATTTGGAAGAAGTAGGTACGGATGTATCTTCTCCATCTTCTCCAGAAATGGGACCCATAGTGCAACAGAAATGCCGTGCAGAATTTTTTGTGCTCCCTTTTGTAAAAATTTCGTCTCTGCCGTTGACAACGCAGTATTTTCTGATTTTAACAAAGCGGTAACCGCATGCCTTCTGGTTCGTAAATAGGGAACAGTTCTGTGAGGTGATCATGCAGATATTGGACCTGTCTTGAAATTGGTTGAAGTTCCTAAGAATTTCACGCATGGTCATGTAGTAGTAAAGTTATGTAGAACTCCAGTCATGTCTTTGATTTTTGATATGTTACAGCAGTATGACACTATGACAGGGAAGCAATTCCATTTCATCTTGTTGTTTGTTCATACCGTAAAAGCTTCCATGAAATTTTCAATTAACGGCGGAATAACAGTTGTAATTGCCTCATGCAGCGAATGCATTTTATCATCTAGACCCCGCACTGACGAGGTCACTGGGACGTGATCGTCAATAGAAATAATGTCATCACTGTCTGTGTCAGTATTGCGGCAGTAGTTCTCTATGAATTTCTCTGACTGTGATCATCGAAAGACAAAAGGAAGAAAGCCAAAGAAAGTGTAACCATGGTCTTTCAAAAATTGTCTGAATTGTACGGAAATATTCAAAAATGTGACATGTATGGAATAACCAACTAAGGATTGCTACTTCAAAGTTTTTTCTGTTGTATCGGTATACATCTATACAATTCCAACGAAAGACTTCGGCGACCTGTCTCTACTTTGATTTCACTCAATTGAGACTTACCATTTGTCATTACATCGTTTCTTATGGAAATGTACAACTGTGCAAATAATTGGGTGTAAAAAGGATGTGACATATAGTCACGGTCAACCTCGTTGAAGCAAGGTCTAAATTTCACATCCGTGGCACTAGCGACATTCATTTGTGTACGTAACACATCAATGACGTCTTTTTTGTATAGAAAAGCTTTTTTGTTGTCGTCTGACGCAGTGTTGTAAGATACCTCATTTTTTGAAAACAGTCATCACTTCAACTCCAATCCATTGTTCTGTCCAAAATTGACATGAATTTATTCCAATCAGTTTTTTGGTTACGAACAACATCTGCACTAAAAGTATCTGATCGAAGCATCAGGATTTCCTCACCTACAGCGTCAATTCAAAATTATTTTGATAACAATACCAAATGATTCGCTGTAACTTTTACATCAGTGGCCTGTTCTGAAGGTTCGAAGTGACGTTGATCATCAGGAAGCACACAGTCGGGCTCATCAATGTAAAATATTTCCACGTAGATCCTTCATAGTGGCCATCGGATCTGCTCGTGTGCTGCTCATATCCATTTACATTTGTTGCATGTCGCATGGTGTGCAATATCTTCTTCATAATGTATTTGAATGACGTGGAATGTCATTTTTAATCAGCCCAAACGTCTGTAGAGTATGTGGAATACGTTGTATGGCAGGCAAATTGTTTCGTTACAATTATTGTGGCATGTCGCATGCAGAGCGATATGGGTCGATGTCAAGTTCTTTGAATGATTATAATGGGTGTAGAATAATCTGTTAATATAGACCAACTTATTCACGGATATTTCTTACTTTTTACTGGCAGTACCAGTAGTCGTTTCTACCACTGGAAGTAGTTAAAATAAATATAATCATGTTCCAATTTAAAATATGTAAATATTTTCATCCATATGGAGGCCGAAAAAGTAGAGGAAATTAAAAATTATTTTTTTTGCAACAAAAATTATTATTTAATTTTCTGCAAATATTTTGCCTCCGTATGGAGGAAATATTTTTACATATTTTCTGTTGTCGGCAATGTCCAAGGAAGATGGCAGCCTGTATTGAGTAAATACTTAACATTGCAAAAAATGACAGGAACATACACACAATCAATGAGAACCGTTTCTGAGAATAAACGTACATTTTACTTTAGCATACATGTAGAAATAAAATTAGACATGTACGGAAACAAATGTAAATTAATTCAAGGATCTAATGTCAACCTAAAGGTGGCTCTTCAACATCTGCCATTCCCCAATCAGTCATATTTTGCTGTTCATTGTCACCACCATCATCAATTTAATCAGGTTCTGCGTCGCTATGAAAATGACTCGAAGGACTGCATGAACGTTTTGATGTGTAAACAGATAGTCGTTGACCGTTTCGGCGAAAACTGCGTCCATATGCGTATGAAATAGCATCTTTAAAATTTTTACCGCCCAGGATATTATACATATGAGACCTCAGTGTCCCTGTTCCATTCAATTTTGCCCCTGCATGCTAAACGTAATCCTTCACGATAAAAATAGACTGCGGGGATTTGATTTTCATGCATTCCCAAACAACTTGAAATTCTGTCCTTTTCCTTCGGACTGAAATTGATATAACGATGGGCTTCAGCATTTATCCATAGAAATATACCTTCCTTTGCAGTTGTAATTGTGAAGTAACCGGGGGAACCACTCTCACTGACGTCCAAGTCATTATGATGATGTTGTGGCGGACAATTCTTACCAGTGATCAGGAAGTGGCTCCAACCGCTTGGAATAATTTTCGGCCATTTACATTTGTTATCTAATTTCAACAGGGCGCACAAAATTTTAATCTATAATTCCATTACAGCACCGCATTTAGCTATCAATACATAGTAACGAGGAATTTCCATTTGATTTTCAAGCAGACCTATTGTACTGGAGTAACTTCCAATGCAATTGCAATTGTTACTGTCATGTTCGTCATTTCCAGAATGACCAGTGGTGGTAATTGGACTCCAATGATATCTATTGAATTCATATTTCAGCATCTCTTCGCCCAGAAACTATGTTTGAATTTCGGTAAACATTTCACCAATTTTCTGTGAAGGAAATTCATGAATTTCCTCAAACGCTTTTATATGCTTCCTTCTCAAAGTGCAAACCATGTCTAAATGATCAGAAATACTCTCAAAAATGCAGTACCCATCAATATCCAATTGATTTTTCTTGCTGCAGAAGTAAGCAAGACGACAGCTTCCTTCAACATTCCTTCATAAATGTAACCATTTATCCGATTCTGGGTCATATGTGTGAATTTCCATATGCTCTGCTTGAATGTAATCAGCCCACATGCAAGCGATATATTTCAATGCTATTGTTTGAAAATACCTGAAAAATACATGCGCACAATGAGAATCTGGGATTAGTGCCGACTTCAGCAAGGTCTTTGTGTCAAATAAAATTTTGAAATTTACTACCTTCTTGCATTCTCCGTCCGTTCTGTCTATCTTGACTTTTCTCGCCCGTGTTTCACGGTTTTACTCTCCCTCGTAACTCCATCGAATGTATCCTCTGTTGCACTGTGTCTTCGGTGTTGCAGCATTTCTGCAATCGTCACTACATCTCTACACCTCTTGTTTAGTCTATTACACATA
>JAULBU010094428.1:0-27079 GCA_032358235.1 Odonthalia washingtoniensis
CAGTGCATTAAGTAGCGATTTGGAAGGTTGTCTTAATAATGAAAGGGAGAGATTTTACATTTATAGCGACAAGGCCTATGTGATGAGATCGTGACTACAAGTAGGATATGATAGAGTCACGGCGACACCAGAACAGAAACTATTCAATACAGTTATGAGTAGCGTCTGTGATGCTGTTGAATGGAGTTACAAAGACGTTCAACAGATGTGGACAAGAAACGAATTCACCAGCTCACTTCAAAGTCGAAAGCACCTATTTATGCAATTTACATTGCATCTGCTGTTATTTTGAACTTTAAAACATGCATTGAAAACAAAGGTCAAGTTGGTGCTTATTTCGATTGTACAAGTCCGGCTCTTGAAAGATATCCAAATTGCAAATATTCAATGTTATTTGCGCAGCATAATTGAGATTAAAGCTGATAAATCTACTACTTTTTCCCTTTCCTTCCCTGCCACCTTCCTTTTCGACGTATCAATCTCCAACATTCTCTGTTATATTTCCAACCGTAGTTCCTTGTTCTCAAATAATTTCAAGAAACGGTACACCGACCACCGCGATTAGAGTGGGTACCATAATTAACTTGGGTTCCTAATTAATGTGGGATACATCAATCGTTGCACATGTATTCAAAATTTAATCTTCAAAAAGGAGGCAAAACTTTCCGTTACAGATTGTAATTTAATTCAAACGTTTGAAATAAAGTCATTGTACTATTTTTGTTTGTTCCTGAACAAAATATTAGTTGTCGATTTCCTCCTCTTAGATTTCTACTTATCAATCATCTTAACTCTGATCGTCAGCAAAAGACATTGAATTGTTCAAAACAACCAGCAAAATGGTCGGACCAATCGAGCGTGCTATTGAAAGGGAAAACAATCATCGTAGAAAACAACACTTAATAGCATCAGCACCTCTAATGTCACAGATAATAGTACAAAAAACGCTGTTTACTCCCCGGTGTCGTCTCTTAGACGCATATCAAGGAAGAGTCTCACACATGTGAACAGACTTGCCGAAAGATATAAGTCCACGGCGTTGATGATTGAAAATTCCAAGCATGAAGGCGAGACATACGTTATATCAACATGCGTGTAGTGCAACTGGCAGTTAAGAATTTTGTGGAGACGAGTGTTTCAGATCTCAAACATCATTGAGAGTACTACGTCACGTTTCGCCACACTTTCCGTCGTTTTATATCACGATGTCACGTTTTTATGTTTTAGGTAGTTTCACGATTTGGACTACTGACCATGTGTCAGCCAGCAACTGGACAACGTGTAGTACAGTATATTACTGTACTCGGCGCGCTGTATGCACACCTCAACCGTCGCATGACTGGCGAAGCTCACTTAAGACGTATTTTCGACCAAATACGACTTTTATTTGAATAAAGACAACCCTTGGAACTCAATCTACCCCCGCAATTAGCGTTTCGCCTCCATACGAACCCGTTTCGGCTACGATAGACTGAAACTATCGTTTTCGAGAGTAACTCGACTTCGCCGCACAAGCGTCATCCCCGAGCCAACTCACCAATAGTCACCTCTAAACGCACCACAAACGCCGCCATTAGACCGACTCTATTAAGCCGTATTGATCTCCACAGCTTTAAAATTGTACACCCTGATTCGACACGGACTCGTTCGACCATCTCATACGTCTACCCACTGACCTCCTGTCGTTTACCGATTACCTCAAGACAGGAGATATTTAGCGGGATGTCGCCCACAGTTAACAAATCCCTCTCCCTCTTCTGTGGAGTGCTCTGCTCGACACGACTACTGCGGAAAGAAGGACCTGAACACCTTGGTGCAGAACCGTAAACAACGTATAGATGAAATTGAAAAACTATTAAATAGTGGCACATTAAGTAACAATCGCATACCATTATCAGTATCCAATGGACTTGTGGTTGATAATAGAATGGGTGTACGTCCTAGTTTAAGTATTACCGGCTCTGAATCTGGATCAATTTTAGGATCAGGATCAAGTGGATATGGGTCTCCAGGTCAATCATTAAGTTTAATACGTCGGTTGGGTGGTGTACCGTTCGGTACACATTCTGGTGAAGGTTCAATGGAATTTAGAAAATCTTGTCATTTTGGATCGGGTAGTCGTGATATGTCTGTTGATTTAGATAAACGTGATTTATCAATGGAAAAGATGGTTAGTAGTGATTATAGTGTTAAAAAAATCACGAAAAAGTAAATATGGTGGTAATAGTGAATTACCAAGGGATATTAGTATTGATTGTCTTGGATCTTTACTTCGTAATGGTCATAGAGATATGAGTATCGAAATACAATTTGGAAATTTTATGTTACCAAGAGGATCTCATACTCAATCAGGTACTCTCGCTGATGATGTAAGTGTTGCTGCCCCTGATTCGTCAATCAAAGGATCTATAATCGCTTGTTCAACTGATGATTTGTATATTTATAATGTTCAACAACAACAGTTAGGTGTTATATCTCCATATCGACGTGGTATCAATGTAATTATTGAATATTTTCGTGATTTGAAAACATATCCTTATTTATTTTTTAAATATGTATATATAGATTTGTACATGTCACTTCATCTTTTTTTTTTGTTTCCAGAAGCTTAAAAATTGAATCAACCAATTTTCAAATTATCATGTAATCGATCTTTTTTAAATAGATGAGCAGCGTGACGAACAGCAATCAAGTTGTATGGAACGACTCTATCCTAATCATTTACATCAACAATAGCCATGATTCCTAGAACAGTCATTAAACCTGGTTTTAAAACATGATCACCAATACCTAATCTACCAAAATCTCTTAAAGCCCTTACTGCAAAATATTTAATGAAACATCACCATGTTCCTTCTGTTTCTGTTGCATGGTATGATGAGCATGTGAATATGTGATGTATTTTACATGTTGAGGTGGTGTACATAAACTATCTTCGGCTGCCAATCTGGATTTTACTTCATGATCTATATGACGGTATAGAAATGCCAATATGTTACATTGATGTATATTTCCTAGAATTGGAATTAATAGAGCTGTTCGTCTCCATGTTGTATACCAAGATGCATGTGCTAAATGACTAATAATTTAATGCATTAGTTATTACACTATCCTTATTTGTTGTTTCCTGAGCATGATTTATCAAATCGGTCATTGTTATATTCCAAATATAACATTCTGAAAATTCAGAACCAATTAAATTTAAAGTTAGGTTATAGCAAGCATACGTAAGCACTACAAAAACTGGTAAACCTAGTTTAACAACAGCTCCAACAATAAGCAGTACTCCAAGGGAACCTGCGCATGAAAAATCAAGAAGAGAATAAAATCAACTGGAGGTTAGTTGGAGTGTTAGGTTTTCTTCTAACGGGTGATATTGATGACACGAAAGCAACTTCTCACAAAGATACAGAGAGTCAGCAGCTCACCACTGAGAAATATGTGATGAGACTAAGTCTTTTGTAGCAAGATCGTTGCTACAAATGAAACCGTTTCCATAATCTCATGTAAATTACAGTTTTCACTATGTTGACCCTCATACATGATCTCAATAAAAAATCATTATGTTAGAAAAAAATACAATTACATTTGATACAGACTAACACCTCAAATATCGAGGTCCACGAATATTGAATCAAGATATAGGTAATAAAAAACTGCTAGGTGTGTTTTTTCAGATTTTTCATCTTGCCACAAAAAATGGAACTTCCATTTGTTGTAGCAAAGTGAGAACAAAAACAACTTCTAAAACTGCTATTATCAGAAAGATGATTGCAATTTTAGAAGTTGTTTTTTCTTCGAAGAACCAATGTGTACCACCTCAATACCAAGAAAGACAACTTATAGTCTTCATCAAAAGTAATTTGCTTCAACATCTCCAGAATTAATACGATGTGTAACTTTCATTTATTGTAAGTGATTGTTTTTTAATTATTTTAAAACGTGTAACAATTTAAGAATAAAATATTAATTTCGTTAAAAATAAAATGCAATATTTTATTATTAAACTATTACACATTTTTAAATAAATTGAAACAAATTATTATTTAATTTACACCTGGTTCTGTCACTACGCCGATCACTACACCGAGAACACCTGCTTCCGTCGCTACGCCGAGCGCTGTGCCCACGCCTGGATCTATCGCTACACATACGACTGTGGACATGCCTACATCTGCCGTCACTCCTGCATCTGTCGGAAGACCTGCATCGGTCTCCATACATGGATCTGTCTCCACGCCTGGGTTTGTTGCCACACCTGGGTCTGATTCCACGCCTGTGTCTGCTGTCACTCTCGAGGTTGAAGATGACGTAATCATCGTACAGATGATATCAGTACTCAGTCATCACCACTCACCTCACTAAAATCTAAAGCCTGGTTTATTTCTACTACAAAAGGATGTTGCACCTTCTGTTGAAAAATATCAAGCACAAATATTGTAACTTCGGCAGTGTTTCAGTTTATGTCACAGATGCATGGCATAGATGGAATATTAAATATTCATTGTATGGAACACATCAAAACGACTTCACAGCCGTTTTATTACTATCAGTCGGCACTTTTAAGTACAAATTCATCATTGATGGGAAATGGAATTATGTTTTTCCCATTCCTCTTTTACTTTCGCTCCACATTTTGTTATCCAAAATCCTAATGTGTTGTTCCCTTTCGATCAACTTCATTTATTTATTTGTACATTTTTTGCATCGACCGGTTTCTAACCACGATCTTGTATTGTTTTATTCCTTACTCAATTTTGTAGACATAGCCCTAGTTTACCAATTGAACAAGACTCCCATGGAAACCTAAACAATGTGATTACTATTGTTGCGCGTCCGAAAGAATTTGATTCAAACGATCTCCCATACGAAAAAACAAAAACTCTCCGTGATAATTATGATTTTTATATTTTACCACAGAAATATCACACGATAGAGCCGCCAAAACTTCCAGGTATGATATCATCCGCACCATTGGATAGTTACGCACGACAAAATGCACCAGCGCCCGATTTTGTGCGATTGAACCATGTGTTCAAAACTGATACCAGCGCTGTATACGGCCCTTATCAAGTGCACACTGTAGCCCCTGTATTTAGATACAAATCCCAAACGATCACAACAGTTTTGCTCAACAGGAAATCGAAATTTATTCCACTAACTCCATCACATCATCCGCAATCACAACAACAGTGGTAACTAAATCCAAAAAAGGTTTTCAGTTACTGGTCAATGTGACATATGTGGCATGCCATACTATTGTCACCGTGATATATGCGACAAGACCCTTTCCGTATGTGAAATGCTGCATACCACAATAATAATAGAACAGTATGCGGATATGCAGAATATTTCCAAACAATTTCGTGCAGTATTTTGAAATAAATAATATTCTTTTGCATATACCTTTCGCCATTGTCCCAAAATAATTCCAATAAAGTTTCACGATTTCTTCACAATAATTTGACTCTTTCAAATGAGTTTTGGAAAACATATCCAAATTCCACCAAAACAAATTCAAATAAATTTCGGCATTTTTTGGAAACTTCAAATATGTCCTGGAAAATGTTATGCCATACCACCCGAACCGAAATCAATTTATTTTTGACAGTATCTTGACACTTTAAAATCATTTTTGGAAAACATATCCACATTTCACTACAACAGTAAAAGAATATATATATACAGATATATAATTTTATTCCGCGCCAAATGAATACAAATTAATTTTGGCTATATTTTGAAATCTTAAAATTTGTTTTGATAGAACATCAAAATACAACATCAAAGTCTCTGCAAATATATTTTGAAACTCGTTCAAGATTTCTGAAATGATTTGGGAGACAAACCGGTGAAAGTGTTTTCAATTTTTTTCGACTGTAATTTGACTATTTGGAAGTTATTGTTGCTACTACGGGCAGTATTATCCCACCGATTTCCGAAAGTGATTCTCAAGGGAACCCGTGCCATATTTGGGACTTTTTGAGGTCAAAACATCTTGGCGCTTTTGGGGTAATTTGAAATTGGAAGATACAGACGCTGTTCAACTCTAATAAACACAAGCGTTTCTCAAACTTCATCTACCCCTGAACTTGCATTCCTGGCGATAAAAAAGCTCTTTCGGATTTGTCCGAACGTCCGCTACGCCAGAGTTACTCAATTCCCCCGCTTTACAAACTTGTAAAAGAACCGGCGACCGTTAGCCGCGTCATCGTGGGTAACCGCTCCAACCGCCTCCTTTCTCATCGAGTAGAAATTGGACCATCGACCAACTGTTTCTGCGCGCATCCCCCATCCATCCGACTCACATCAGAAAACTACAGCGACGTTTTACAAACACCGGGATGACAGCTACCTACAAATTCAACGTCATTCTACCTTCCCTTTATTGGTGGAGTTCACTGACCACACGATATACCGTGTAACGAGGAATCCGAACACTCTTAGTACGGTTTTCCTTCCTTCCTTTCTGGAAGTGCATTTCATTACAGTTATTGCCGCTGTTTTCAAGTTTTGGGAGATGGTGGTGGTTTGTGGGGATGTAAATTCATGTCGAGCTCCATGCGATGTTGGCATACTCTATAGAGTGTCCATGGTTTTGACTCCGGGCCCGAAGTTGGTGCCACGAGAGCCAGTGGTTCGCGTGGGTATGAAAACTTGTCTCGGCGCTGACATTTCGATAGTTGTTGTGGCTTTGAATGCGTTTGTGCTGGGAGAGAGAGCTGAGGGGGCGTAACAGAAAATTGTATCATACCGATTAAAATATAGGTGTAACTTTGTGCACTTTTGTTTTTTTTTAAATTATCAGCCATGCAAAAATAATTATGCAGAAAATGAAGCTTTTTTCAGCAGGTTATTCATGTTTTCTTCCCTTATTTCGGTGGTTAATCCGATCAGAATAGCGGAGTAAATAGATACTGGAAGTGACTATTTACGCCACGTGGCTATACCGATGCGAAAAATAGCCACTTTTCAATTAATCACCGGCATTTCAAAACGCTCTGTTGTGAAATTAGATAGAATTTGAAATAATGTAAAATGATTTGTTTCCCACAATCTGATAATAATCTTTATGAAATTGCTGTCTAAAAAAAGCATGAAATAAATTGATTTGAGCCCTATTTTCATATCAATTTCCACATATCAGAGGGACGAGGTTAGAAGGGGCAGATATCTAGCACCGCTGTGATATCCGTTCCGAGACTATTATTGAGCAGAATTGAATAATTTAAATTTGTACGTAAAGATGACGATTAGTCTAGTGAGCATACTTACTTTTGTAAATATATATGTAGACATTGCTGAGTAATGTGAAATAATATGTGCGCATAATACATTCTGTATCTTCCGAAATGAATATTTGTGAAATGAAATCAACAAATTGATTTCGGGGTACACGTGTGAATACCGTTTTACGTTATAACCAATCTCAGAGCAATCAGTCATTACGATTTACGTGATGTAAAAATATTGTGGTATGTTAACCTGACCTGTGAAACGAACTTATTGCGATTGTAAGTGTGAAACTTGGAAACCTTTATGCTGAAAACTCGGTACTAAATTTTGGCAATATACAATAATACGCACGGGAAGAAGATTAATGTCAATTGCCAAATAGACATGTTCGCATGTGCCCATACCACTTTTATGTGCATTTACAGAAAAGTATAGAAAATGAAACGTTTCTATGATTTTGTAATGAAAGTAATGAAAATCAGTACCTGGCCGATACAATATTTTCTGCAAATGTGATTCACGGTTGCATGTTGGTATGCCTACATATAATTCAACGAAGAAGAGAGAGATAAAAAGAGAAAAAAGCAACGACGAAAGGTGCAAATTACTAAGAGTTTCATCGTGGAAAAGTGTGGTAGTTAAGCTTCTGAGTAGGTTCGAACCTTATCTTTAAAATGATACAACATTGATACGTCAGAAAAGGAAACTTCGTAGTTGTGAAACGAGATCAAGTCGAAAAGTATTAGAAGTGTGTATGCTACAACGTTTCTCAGTAACATACATCAAAGCGGCTTGTGAATATATATGCTTTATATGGCCAGAGGCAATGGAGTGACATAGACACGTAACAAATCACATAATTGACTGTGCGGTACACAATCCAAATGGTATGAGGTACATATTGAATGAGGAAAACTCATCTTATTAATTTACACCTGCGGGACCTGAAATACAGCAAAGTTTTGTGTTCCGTGATTTTTTTTCTCGTTTTCCATCATCGACGAAACCAGTGGATGACAGTGAAAATTTTCTCTAAATCAATAATTTTTTGTGCTATGTGCAGCACCCAGGTTTGCACTACTCACCACTTTTATTGAAAATGTAAGATTCATTCCTTTTCATCTTCTGACACATTTAATTTACAGATTAAGAGACTGTGATAATCTCCACAACCGGTCCTCATTTATGTAAAAGTTTCCCTCTATACCTGGGTGGTATGTCAGTTCTACACCCATTTAGCCAATTGAACAGTATAATAAAAAGTGAATATAGGTGTGAGATGGACCAGTTATCAGCCCCTTCTAGTGTGGTTCTTCTGTTAAATTAACGCCGGGAAATGTATACCAGCTAATAAGGCAGGCAAGGAAAAAAATCAACTCAACAGAAAACCGTCATAAAAGTAATGAAATATTAAAAAAGTTGGGTTCATGGGAAGTAAATGAGGGAGCGAAAAATGGGTGTGTTCCTATAATGATTGACACCAATTTTGGTTCAGATCAGTTGAAATGAATAATTGTTCTTTCTACACCTTCTTTTGTTTTTATCGCTCACAAACACGATTCTTTTTATTTTAATAAATCGCTCACACAAACGATTCCTGTATAAATATAGTTTTCCTTTTTTCATCATTCGTCGATTGTTGCAAGTCGACGTCGGTGATTATCTATCTGCAGAAATTCTTAGAATGTACGTTCTTTCAGTGTTGAGAAAAATTTCCTTTGGTCGCCTAGACATTAACTGATGACAACACTCCTGCTCGACAATCTTTCGAGTGACTTCAAAAAAAATGAAAGATGATAAACATGATGCAAACTTCGTGTTTCATCCATTGTGCATTTAAAAACATTTCTGATGTTCTCTTTGCGTTTCACGATTTCATTTCTCTCGCGACGTTGTTTAAAAAATTAATAATGTGAGTTTCAATGAGAATCTTCGCATATCCTCTTGAATTGTAAGAAACAAAATAATAATAAAAAACGTTCCATTATGGACTCATTTTTCCAAGTGATTACCGAATCATTGCATTCTAAAACCAAGGCAAGCTGTCATGAAATTTGCGCTTGAGAAGGCTTCTTCATTAGTTGTTTCATCAAAAGTTCAAACAGATTGGTCTCCAATGGCTTCGTCAGCACGTCAGCCAATTTTTCATCGGTTGGCGTGTATGTCGGTGCGATATATTCGCTTGGCACTTTATCCCTAAGATAGTGATAAAGCAAACTGATAGGCTTAACATTCAGAAATCTTCCTTCGCCAGGGACTAGAAGCATTCACGCTTTGTTCTTCTTGTGCATACTTGTAGCCTTTCTCTGTTAACTTTTAAGGTCTCGCAGCAGCAGACGAAACAAGACAATTGTTACCAACAAGAAAATGGTTACTGATTCGGCGTCGATATATTCAGCCTCGGCTGTCCTGTTAGAAATTATGCTTTGTCTTTCAGAAGTCCATGTTACCAAGGTGTTCTCCAACATGTAAAGGAATGACAGGAGGTGATCGCTTAGTGTAGACGTCATGTCATCAGCCCACGATACATCAACGTACACATAATATTCGTTCTATGTATCGTTTGTTGCATGAGGTAGTCCATACATTTTAGTACATCTTACTATACCTTTCTACGCACTACAGTGCGAGGTGTGTGAATCTTCAAAGAAACGAGATATCTCGGGTACTGATAGAGAAATTTCTGGTCCGGTTCATACCTAGAGTACAGTAAGCAGCCAATCAGTCATAAATAAGGATATATTTTCTTGGGATCTGACTTGTCATCTAAAAAATTTGTTTCTTGAAATCTGTCTCTTTTAATGACGGAACCGACTTTATCTTCGACTATGTTAAGTTAAACTTTCCTAGGATTTTTTTCGATGTTTAAATTTTGCGTTACATAAGTGCCTTCTTCTATGTCTATCAAATTGATTCCAAGGAACCATTTTACAACACCCATGTATGTCATTTTGAATCTGTTGTTCATAACTGATTTTGTCCCTGAGAGTGGTTTTGCGTTTGATACCATTATCAATATGTCATCGATATAAATTTAAAATACCAATCCTACTTTGTGTTTGTTGTATATGGTTTACAAACATTTAGCTGCCCCACTGGGGACCATCACAGTTTTTTCTCTTAAGGCTCCGCTGAACAGTTGATTCCACATCCTAGAGGCTTGTTTCAAGCCATAAAATGCTTTTGCGAGCTTCAATGACTTGCCTATAGCTACTAAATTTTCGAAACCTGGTAGTGGATGACCGTACACAGCATCATCAATAACTGCGTTCAGGAAGGCGGTGATTACGTCCATCTGGTTGATTTTCAATTTTAGCTTACCAGCTAAAGATATTAAAACTTATAGTGTTGGCGTGCGGGATATGGGTATTTTTTTGAGTTCATAGTCGATTCCATCGGACTGCATGTACCTCTTCACATACCAAAGAGCTAAGTATTTAAGTATTTAAGTATTTTGATATTTTTTGCTCGAAATACCCATCTTGACTGAATGTGCTTTCGGTTTGGTGGCATTTATACTATCTCGTAGATTTTCAATGTTTTCATAAAATCGAGTTCTTTCCTACATGCCTTTCCCCATTTTTGTGCTCTGTTTGCCCCTAGACTCTCGAAAGTGCCTGGAGTTTCTACTTTGCTAAAGATGCTACTACTATGTGTGTAGCCTCTTGCAGAGTGATTGTATTCGTCATTTGTACATTACCCTACTGAAGTACTGTGTATTTATTGACTGTTGTTCCTATCGCGCTCCCTTCTACGCTATAGTCTGAGATTTAGTGGTCACTGTTCGTGTGTGTGATCAACTATTGTCGAAGTTGGTATCTGAAGTTGATTCTTTCCTGTTAGCTACGTGTGCTGTGTTAATATCTGAAGTTTCTTAGTTCCTGTGAAATGCCTGTGCTGTGTTATTATCTGAAGTTGCTTCGTTCCGGTGCACTATCTGTACCGTTTTAGTATTTTCTTTCACATAGTCGCTTATTGTAGGGATTGGTTTCGGTATTAGTTGTGTCATTGATTGAGATGACTGAGAGCCATCATTGTTGATCGATTTCTCCACCAATGTTTTCGGTTTGTTTTTTGAGCCGACTTGGCATTGGAGTTGTTTCTTAGGAATTGCAGACACATCCGTGTGTGTTTGTTGATTTTGTCCCTCTTTCACGCATGCGACGACTTATTTTGCTGAATTGTCCACACGTGTCATTTGAGTAACCTTTCCAATGAGCGATGTCACTTTTACACGTTTGTTGACTGTTTTTATTCTTTGTCAGGGACTGTTCTTCGTCCTCGTTTCCCTCTCTTCTTTCGCTTTCGGTAGCAATGGCTAGTTTGTTGGTTTTTCCAACATTGATGTGGGTCGCAAGTGATTGTGACTCTGTACCATATGGAAATCATTGGCGGAGTTTTTTCTCCTCCATTTAGTTGTAGAAATTTCACAACCAGAGATTGAAATCCTCCCCCAGTTCAAATCGTTTCAAACCGCGCAGACAAGACATACCTTTGTTGCTATTTGATCCTTCCCTCATTTCTTTCTATTTTTGAAGATAAATAATGGTTTGCTGTTCTTTTTTGCCTATTGCCACCTGTATGAGAATCCAGATTTTTAATCAGTTAAAATTCAGAATTTTTCTTCCTAAACTTTTGTTTTTATTAAAATAGTTCACACAAACGCTTCCTGTATAAAAAAACCTTTCCTTTTTCCATCATTCTTCGTTTGTGGCAAGTCGACGACGATGATATTTATCTCTATCTGCAGCTATTCTCACACTGTACGTTATTATAGTGTTGAGCAAAATTCCTTTTGGTCACGTCTACATTAACTAATGTCAACAAGATCTTTGTTCTGAAATATTCTAAAACGGCCGTAAATACAAAACTTTGAAAACGTAGATGTAATAGTGCCATGGTCTTGAAATACAGAAGCACAAAAAGTAAACTTGTTTGTACAATATTCAATTGCTATGGGTTGTGATAAATTCACAAAATAATAATGTTAGGCTATGGCTTGTTGTCATGATACATTATGATAAAATATTATTTTAAATATCTTACATGTTATGTTTAACATGTTATGTTATCATAATGTATCATGACAGAAAGCCATGAAACATATGACATGCTAAAAATTCATTTCTATTTACAAAATTTGTTATTTAAGAGTAGTAAAGAACACCGAACGTGTTGAAGCAATCAAAATAGATTGTCTCTATTTGACCTAGTTCTCATCACCACAGATTATGGACCTACATACAACCACTACGCATATTAATTCATATAAAAAACATAAGTGGAACATCCTCTACAAAGGTTCAAATAACTCATAATAAACCACATACTATGCATATCAAAACCTATACTAACAAGTATAACCACTTTTTTTGTAAAAAACCTTTTTACCAATATATTCTTAACAACAAATAGTAAGATCAAATTATTACACGATGCAGAACAAGCACCGCAACCACCTGAAATTGAACAACAACTGCTTCAAAATATAAACTTCCGTTTATATCAGCCCACCATGCCAATGCTCCACAATGAAAACCTTGAAACCTGGTTTCTCGCTATATGATGCGAACCGGAATCACTGCAGATGAAAAAACTGGTTCAATATATAAAATACAACCACACCCTGACTCTTCACAAGTCAAACAAAGCACTAACAATCCATATACTTGAATCAGCCCCCTCCCCTCCCGTCATAGCCAACTCTGGCATCACATCAGGGAAACCAATCAAACCATGCTTTATAACAACGCGAGTCAACAATTACTCGGAACAAGAACACTAGTTGACCATGATTCGTTCGTACATAAAGTATATGACACTACAATTAGCAACTTAGACACCCTAGACGAGTAATGCGAATCTCAAAATATAAAAAGAACATTGATGACAGCAGCCACATATCACAACATCCATAATGAAGAGAATAAAATGAAATTCAGTATAAAAGGCATCTATAACCGCTCAATATACGACTTCATCACAACTCTATTCTTGAAATCATACCACACAAGATAAAAGAACGGAAAACCATGATATGATACGTAAGTAAACATTCCATACAAAACTCCCCGAAAAACCATTTGCAGAAAAACACCACATATTTATAAGTAAAAACTAAACAGATTCATCAACACCTGCAGAAACTATAACTGCTTCAAAACACACGCAGAAAAATATGAAAGAATACTACCACACTATGATTTCCAATGCCGAGACCCATTCAACCCCAAAAGCATAAACTACATCAAAAACAAATACAAACCACAGCCAAGAAGGAACACAAAAGCATTAATATACAAGTGAAATCAAGCTCATGATAGAGCAAAAAATGCATTCAAGCACATACTACCACAACACAACATACCAGAACATGATCACACATCAAGCTCTGATGAAAAATTTGGTAACAAAGGTTCGTTAATTTTAGATAACGAAGCCCACCCCACACACTCGACAACACCTGGTCCAGACATTTTATAGTACTGTGCTATCATATGTAAGATATATAGTACAAAAGTGTACAAAAAATAATGTCCGTTAATTTGCACCTCAATTGATGCAATTTGGTTTTCTTTTTATGAACCTATACGTGTTGAATCATACTTTACTGCAAGAGAGAAACGTTCTCTCGACGTGTGAATCTGTGATAAATCTTTGTCTCATATACAATAAAATTGTTGTACCAACGTGAAATTACGACTCTAGCAAAGTCACTGGAAAACGGATCGTACTCCATGTTTTATTCAATTGAAGCACTGTGGATACGATGAAAACAAAAACAAAAATAATGGGTCGTTCTTGAAAACAAAAATACTCTAATTTGGTAGAAAGTTGTGTAAACTTTATACAAACTGTCGTATCAAAATCATGAAATGGAGTGGGACCCCGACCCCTCAGAAGACATTCGGTACATGACGCAGAAACTGAAATACATACACGTGTCTAAAAAGTTTAAATGTTTTCAACACGAAAGCATAGGAGTCGACATTTCCTCGGTCTTTTAAGACAACTATTGAAATAACTTATTGCCAAAAGTTTTGGTTGCCTTTGTAACAGAGAAGGTAAGTCAGTAGAAGTGAATTATTGGGGACCGACAAAAAATTCTAGACACTCGTGTCGGGAAGTCTATTAAGGTGCATAGCCATATCGTACTGAGTGCATGGGACCTTTGCAAAATCTGTAGTATATATTCCAGGGCTTCTAGAGACAATTGACACTACCCTTAGAATAACTACCTGGGATTATAGGGATATTTGACACTGTCCCTAGCATAACTACCAGGACACGTAGGGATAATTATTTCTGTCCCTAATATAATAACCTAGAATTTACCAAGACACGTAGGGATATTTATTTCTGTCCCTAGTATAAAAACCTGGGCGGTTGGGGAGAGCCATCAATTTCCCTAGCATAACTACCAGGGAAGCCGGGAACAATCGTCACCATCTCAAATATGACTACGAGGACAATTTCCACTTTCCCTAACATATATACTAGGTCTGTGAGGCCCAACTGTTACTTCCCTCGTATAATTACCAGAGATGCTGAGGACAATTGTCAATTTCTCTAACATAACTACCAGGAATGATAGAGACAATTGTTACTGTCCCTAGAATAATTACCAGGGCTGATGGCGACAATTCTCACTTTCCCTAGCATAAATACCATGGCTACTAGGGAAATTGTTACTGACCCCAGCAGAACTACTTGGGCAGCTAAAAACAATTTTCACTAGCCCTAGAATAACTACCATGGCTACTACGGACAATTTGCACCATCTCTAAAATGTTTCGTATGGGCTCTCGGTATTATTGGTACTATTTGTAACATGTTTAATATGGGCGAATTGTTCTATGTAGTCCATAATCTACAATTTACGGGGTTATACCTATGTTAACGAATACTATTTATAAAATTTTATTTCGTGAATGCAACGTAAATCCCTAAATTATTAAGTTATTCACCCACTTCCATCTACCAAAAGCACAATGTGTGCCCTTCGATAATGAAAAACAACGGGAAATGCGGAATAGGTAAAACACAGCTCTCCCTTCCATGATTGTAAGTTCCCCAAGTACCAAGTGTGTGTGAAAATTATATTGATGAAAAATCCATAATGAATCTTATAAAAGTGACGAAAAGTAGAATATTTTGGTATATGACCTGCAAAGATAAGGACTATATTTACATTCTGCTTGAATTGTATCTAATAATAAAACTTTACACCTATGTAGACTTAGTATCCTGTAAATTGTCTGGACAGAGAAAGAGTCCATTTACATTCTGCTTCAAATGTTTCAATCATTGAACATTATCGTTGTACGAAATGTTCAGAAAGTATGAAATATTTACTTGAAATGACTGTTATGCTAATTGAATGGAAATATTAGAAATCAATGTATTATTAAAATTAAAGAAGATGTTACAACTGATATAAACTTTATAGGTGTTAAAACACTTACATACCATATACTATATAGACCGATCTTCGAATTGTATAATCATGATTGAACTGCACGTTGCATAATCATCATCCTTCCGTCTGTGTGGAACACATACTATCATCTGATAATTTGTTAATGTATGGAGCAAACGGAGAGGACAATTTGAGTTGTAACAGTTAGAATTGTTTTTGAAAGAGGGCTATAATTGTTGTAAACATACTTTAAATGGACGGTATGAAAATAATGATCGAGCGCTGTAGATGGATAGAAAAGAGAGAGGAGAAAGACGTGAATAAATGATACTAAATGCAAAATTAGAGTAGTTTCAACTTCAACTGATTGGGAAGGGCACGTATTGTTCACTTGATGGGAACAATACGTGTCAAAATATTGCTGTATATTTGATAGGTAAGAAATGAATTGGCACAATTGAATGCCATAGAAAACATTTAATGTAATCGCGCATTTTTAAAAATAGTTCTACAGTACATTATCAGATGTCATCAATAATTTTTGAAAATTTGTACAGGATTGAAGGAAAATTCGATCTTTCCAAGTTTTTTCGGTGCTACGATGTTAATTGACTTAAATACCTTATCTCTATACAGCTGTTCAACTTGAAATAAATGGAATAAGTTCTAATTTATCTTTGTCACTTTATCTGAAGGGAAGTCTATTGGCCACCATCATCATTACTATAAATTTTATCCCTCTTTCCAACTACCTGGAATCTATTTTGACAATATCTGTATCAAGACCAATTCATATCATTAGTAGAAGGTTTAATCAGGTAATTATGTCGAAATACATGAACCACACTTTTTACTGCTGTGAAATGTTCCAGCCGAAACCATGAGGACGGTCCAGCTCCGTTTCAAACTAATAACTGTTGTGGTCTATCTCATCATCTGTGATCCATCGGAAGAAGACACATCCATGTACATCATCTATAGAATCTACTCCTTTAGCTATCTCCAAGTACTTAACCAAGGCATACTATGTATCTGATTCATCTCCTTCCAATTTAATCAGTATGAGGGCCCTGAACTGACCAACCCAATGCACAACTTCTCCGTCTTCTGTAGATCTTTCCAACAGTGCGAAAGAATACTTTCCATATTTTGAATTTTCGTAAGGCTTACACGTGAACACTCTTTGCAAAAATATACCATCTCTTTGTAATGTATCCAGTACCTGCATCATCGATGTCATCTACACTGCAATAATGATCCCCATAAATCTTACTGCTCTTAACCATTTTAAGTTTTGTTGAAAGTTCAAAACCCCCCCGGCACCTCCTGCTACCTTCTTCATTCAGTAAATTTAGTAATGCTCCACCTCCATCGTCACATGTCTGTGTAAACAAGTCTATGAAATCAGAATTGGAAATGTTGTGTGTCTCTGTAAGACATGACTTTGGGATGAAGTTGTCTACATGAACCAATTTAGATTTGAAGAAATATGGAATCTCTCTCAATTCCCTTGAATTCACAAAAACACCTCGTGCCACTAATAGCCTTCTATGTGTATAATTATTATATTGGTTTTCAATATTCTCTGGTTCTTGACATCTGCTTGCAGCCCATACATCTAATCTGTCTCCAACGCTTGTAACAGTCTCCTTTACTTCTGTACGTTTTCTTTTAGATTTTCTCGGATATTGTTTCCTGATAAGTAGATGGAGATTCTCTTAATGATGTGCACACAGCATCTGAAGATTTCCAAAGTTTTGAATATCCTCTTGACTATGATTTGAGAAATGGAATTCCAAAGTGCAAAAATTGATTGGATGATACTTTTCAAATATATCACTCATTGATTTTCTATATGTTTTCATGGAGGCTCTAAATGAGTAAATCTTTGATTATGTCCACGTGCATGCACCTTGTCTGCGTGAGACCATGTCTAAATATCAAAATGTTGTGTACATATTGATATAATTGCTGCATGTTGTTCACGCAGCTTCTGTCTATATATGCCGCTATAAATTGGAACAATTTATTTATATATCTAAAGTTCTTTTCCTCCAGCATTCTTGTTAATCCGTCTGTCTTATTCCGACCATTTAGTTGAGTTCCTCTTCATTGCACGATAAATCTACATGACAATCAGGTATTTGTGAATCTTTTCGACTAATCTAAGAATGTCATTCACTCCATGTAAAAACTATGCCCGAACTGTTGTAGCTATTTATTAATTGGTAATGGTATTCCAATCTCTACTAAATCCTCTCCTTTGTTTACGTCTCTATGATGTATTTTCACGTCCTCTGTATTTGTCTTTATTACTTTGTCATCTCACTTTTGTTTTGTTTTCTGTTTAGAGTTCTTTTTCTCTACTTTTATTATATTATTATCTTTTTTCTACTTGTCCTCCGTTGTTTTTCTTCTCCACTTTCACTATTATCTGGATTCTCCTTTTCCTCCCTTTTTATATATCTCCCGCTTTGCGTTTCCCTTTTGTTCTCCTTTAGCTCTTTCTCTTTTCTCTCTTTTACTGCTTTCCGTAATACTACTCTATTAGTTTGTGTGGTGTTCCCTTACTCCTTCACCGTTAAGGCTTATTGCAGAGTAGACCTGAGAAGAAAATAACACAGACGTAAATAGTGTGTGTTTCTTTTCAATCGTGGTATCGTGGTCTATCCATCTGTATCCGCGGAATGAGGTAGCTAACTGGTATTTTGATCCGCTCTGGGATTTCTTCTAGATGCGATCGTTTATTGACGTCGTTCTCTAATCCTGCCCCTTCGTTGGCTTCGACGAATTCGTCTGTTGATGACGGTGGTTTTGGTTATGGATTTATTGAATCGGAAAATTCTTTTCTTCCACTTTTCCCGATGTAAATTATCCATGTTTTATACTCCACTGATTTCAGTACCGGTATCAATTTGTACACGTGGTTGCCACTACTGTACTTGTAATAAAAAGTAATGAATTTTTCTAATTATATTCTAATTATTCAGACGTGTCCACGTGTGTTCTCAAGTTTTTCTTTCTAAATAACCGTTTACCCATACTGTATGTTTTACCTTTAGCCCATGTGTTATCCCTTTCTTGTTATGCGCTCTACATGTATTGATAACAAAATTCCACAATGTATTATTCCTAATTTCATTAGTTTATTCACATATAACATATGATTTCATATGTTTTCTCTCCTCCTTTTTTAATTACCTCCGTCCCCAGCTTCCTATCATTCTCGATACGGGAAATTTATTTTATGAATTAACACGAACAGACGTAAAAGATTTCACACCCGTCGATTTGAAACATGTAGTCTTCAAAATATCGCATCCTAGTCTCACATGTGTGCAATTTTAGATTAGTTTGAAAAGTCTAACGTCAAAGTTGAGTAACATCTCAAAAGTGAGACAGTTGTTCATGTTATTCAAAGGTGATTGTAGTAGTAGTGGACAAGACTCGAAGTAAGATTTCTGCAAGTATAAAAGCTTTTGTTTCACAATTTGTTGCGCCCTCTCTCTAAATATCCTCCCCTTTTCAAATTATTTTTGTCTGCTTGTTCTGCAAGTTTTATGTAGTTCTCAAATCGTTTCCTTGTCTCGATTGTTGGACTTATATTTTGGAATGGACTTTCTAGACATACGTTAAGATGTTAATAGGTCTGCTCACATATGCAGAAAGAAATCTTTAGTTTCGTCCCATGTAAAATACAGCTCAATTCTTTCCCTCCAGTATAATAATACAAATACTTGTAAGTATTGGATGTCATTTAAATTCATAGCCATATACATAGTTTACAAAAAATCCCTTAATGGCTTGATCTGCTAAGGGTTTTAAAGCTTGAGCGACCGATGTGTGTTGCGCACTAATTAGTGCAACTCAGGTTGTGAAAAGTACAGTACTATTATTCTATCTCATAAACAAAGGCCGTACTATTTTTGACCTTCCTTCACGTCGGAATCTTCCACACCAAGCCACACTATGTGTGACCTTCCTTTACGCTGGAATCTTCCACCTCATCCCGACTGGATCTTTACTGTACACGTTTCACCTCAAGCTTCAAAGACCAAATTACTACTGTCCTGTATTCGGCTTCTTGAAATTCTCATTTAGTATAAAAAACATTGTGCACCTTTCTCATTCTCCCTTTTCTCCCTCCCTTTTGATCACTCCTTTATCGCTTTTCTTTTACTTGACTCACGTTTGTATTAATTGCCGATCCGGTGTTGTCCCCAGTCACAAGAAGTCACCGGAGAGTTCGTATTGTTACGAGCTCCTACTTACGTTTAAAGTATTTATGTTGTCAGTACGGAATTTACTCGAAAACCCTTTTTCTCAATCCGTCTCCGTCCATATTCGCGACTACTAGAACCATCTTCGTTTAACCCTATTTGAACGGATTGCCTACTAAAAGACCTTCCACACACTGTTCTTGCTAACTGCATATTATTATTATACAGTAATCTTACCTACATATTCTCTTACACTCCCTGGATCTATTCAGTTACACTAACGCATTCCCACTATTCATTTCGCTAATTGAATATTATCTTCGCACATTTATCCCACCTGCATATCCGCCTAAATCCACCTTTTGAACCACACGTACTTAGATTACACCGTACTGTACGCACCACGGAATTGATTGTACAACGTCACCTATGGTACCGTTTGGGTTGTGAGTATTCCTCGAAAATCCGCATTCGAATAACAGTCACCTGAACAAACAAACAATCTTCACATCAACAAAACAAATAAATCTAATCAAAATTAAAATCAAGATCAAGATCAAAAAAAAGACGAAATCCTGGTTATCTACAAATTTATCATAGAAAACATCAGACAAAAACACAAGCTCAACCCTTGAGATGAGCAACGACGATTTTATTCCGGTCCGATCAACCGCAACATCAACACCGACAAATAGCGCCAATCTTACTTTCACCGACGAAAAAATCACGCACTACAAACTAGACGTTCGACGAGCTAATGTGATCAGAGTATCATCCCTGCTAGTTGGCTACCTACTGATTGTTTCTAAATCTTTCTTGGACGAATATCCAATCACTGAAACATTTACAGAACCGTTACCTATCTATTATCTCTTACAAAGCAACAAAGATCTCACTTCCTAACCAACATACTCAGTACCCGCATTAAATTTTTGTTCAAACATCACAACGCCGTCAACTAATTTCACTTCTGCATCAAGGATCACGACCTACAAGTACAATTCTGCTGATCGCCAAAGCGAATGTCAGCTCAGGCTGGAAAATCTCAGACTGTCAACATTCATGGCCGAGAATGAGATCATCAGTGAAAGCATCGGTCTCTCTAAACTGTGTGCATACATTGACAAATTATTCCCACATTGTATGCCATTGTATAGAAATGATACTTTCAAATTGAGAGTCCTAAGAATGGCAGTGGCATCTTACAAATGATCAACAATACCACTAGTTAATAAAGTAAGTGGAAACCTTGATTACCAAAGTTTTCAAACCGCCTTAGCTCATTCGATCACCTTTTAAAATTAAAAACTACTCTCACTCAACAGGAAGACAAATAACCCTCATCATATATGACTCTTCATGGTCAATATGCGCATAAACCGGAAGGCTGTTAACATTACATGAGAAGAAATGGCAATAATTTCAACAAATCCAAAAATAAGTACAACAGTAAAGAACATAACTCGAGATACAGTAATAATTATCAACGGATGAATAATCATAGAAAACAATCATAGAAAACAACAATATAACCACAATACATGAATCCTAAATCACCGAAATGTAAATCTACAACACTGTTATACATATAAGGATTCCCTTCATGGTTTATAGGACATCGCTTCCCCCCGGTGTCATACAATTATTCGTTGCAAACCGATTGCGGAACTGTGAGAAGTCCGTATATATACTTTCTGATGTTATAAACGGATGCAAACTGGAAACCTTATATTCATACCGAAACTATCTGGAACCTCCAAACAACCTATAGAAATAGGAGGTAGAGACTTTTCAGACTCAACTTAATGATTTTGACAATGAACCAAAACCGGATAACACAACGGACGCTGATACCAACACTTTAAACAAATCCATAATATCCTCTTATATTTCCAATATTTTCTATACAACAACACATTAAATATTAACAGCAATTGAAGAAAATAAAGGAATAATAGACGGGACTATGAAAACTTACATCAACCAAGATAATGCATCCGTGATTGACTGTAACAGTATCAACATAAACTACGCCGATACCTTCGCAACTAATTTTACTCCATCATTTTGTGTTAATATTGGAGCACCAAGAGGCGTCATTGGCAAACACTCTCTCTTCAGCATATACTCACATTTTCATTACATTACTACACTATCCTAATCAAAACCATCCTTTCGTTTTGAGGATGAAGTTCTTAAATCACTGGGAAAAGCAACATTTATGTTAGCAACACCCGGATTGATGGAAAACATCTCAGTCCAACTCGACGTAGTAGCTGTGAATGTCCCTCCACTTATAGGTCTAACCATTCTTGATGAAAATGCCTTGATAATGGTAATGTTCAAAACAAATTGGCGCGACGAAGACAAATAACAAAGAATGATGCAATATACTACATAGAAGAGCGGTATCTTCCGTTGTTTTGTAGCAACATCCTCGAATCTACACACTCTTTTACACTCTTCGGATTCAATCCAAATCGAGTTCTCTTCCGGTGAGCTAAACGACTTCATCGCCATTTATTTCATCCAAGACCAAAAAAACCTTTCCATCTCCCCAGTGGAACGAACCCATCCGAATCAGATCCTGAAATGCTCCGAATCTTGAACATGACCTCTGCGAATTCTGAACCTTGTAAGCGTGTCGCCCCTTCTTCTCTATGTTCTCTAGTATCATTCGGATCTGACTCATCACGCTCTAGTGAGCGTATCTTCGTCGATATATTCCATATATCGATAAGGAAATCAAAGAAAACGATACTGCACATCATTGACGAGGGGAACCATGTCAGAGCAATAACTCATCTCAAGAACCACGAAACCCGTAACATCTGGAACACGTTAATACGTTATTGGACCTCGATATACACAAGTTTGCCAAACCATATCATTGTAGATCAACGTTTCAATTTTAGATCATCATTCATAAAAATGGCTTCCATAGATGGAATCAACGTTGAGAGCACGGGATAAAATCACACAATGGACTATTAACACGCGAACGCTATCAAGAAACAATCCATTCAGTCGAAAGGAATATGACGTTGGAACACCCTCAGTACTACTTCGAATTGGTATGGGCACTGGCTGTGAAAGTGATTAATTACATGGAAGATGTAGACAGGTTAGTGCCACCCGTCTCAGTTTTAAGCAAATTACCGCGTATAGACATGCCTTGTGCTTTCGGACGCAGAACAACAACAGACGAAAGTTTTGAATTAGCTGTTAAAGTCCGCGCCCAGATGAAATGGCAAATAGACAAAATGCGAGTTGCAAGAGCAATGAAACACAACGTCCTAAGAGAAACTGGTGAATTACTTCAACGAGATGATTAAGTTTTGGTGTGGCGAGAAAAATTCCACACCAGAAAGAATGGTGAATACATGTGCTCATTTAAGGTGGATTCATCTGAGTAGAACACGAAACTGGTACAAATTCACGATACGCTCAATGCTCCACCTCGACAATTTCCAATCACGTCGGTAAATCCCTATCCTTCACCAATTACGCATTCATCCTCCTTCTTCTCAACAATCAACAATTCATTCCAAGATTTCAAAACGTCATCAATAGAAGACGGTATTTTCTTGAAGGAAGTGATCCCACGCAAAGACCCGCGGGAGTCAACCCCCGATATGGTTCAAGCCAAACGAGACGAAATATAAAACCTTATGAAAAGGGAAACTTTGAAAGCAGTTTCGAAAGAGGACATCCCCCTGGAGCAAACATTCTCTCAGGTAGTTTTGTTCTTTATATCAAGTCCAACATTGATGAGCAGATAAAACATAAGGCCCGCTTCGTCATAGGGGGACACTGAGATAAACTTAAAAGTTTATGAAACACTCCTCCCAGACGCTACAGCCTTCTACCATTCGATAACTACTGGCATTGGCCCCGTATTTGGCTTCAATGTTTGAAATTGAGAAGTCACACAGGGCTACCTGCAATCAGTCATACACATCGCCCGTGACCTGTTACTAAACACTACTGTACCATCATTGGAATTGAACCGAGATCAATGCCTCCAAATTGTTCAACCGTCATATGATTTGTCCGAATCTGGTTATTTATAGTTTCAAACGCTCCAGCACAACCACATCAAGAACCTTTCAATCTCACAGCTGGCATCCGACCCTTCTTTCACTACATCATTAGAAATTGCAAACTATTTGTCCTTTCCGAAACATACGTAGATGATCTACTGCGTGCTGGGGACACTAATTTTAAAGAACTATCAAATGGAACAGAGAAATGTTTTCAAATTAGAGATTTAAACTCCTTACCTTGTGATGTTTCAGGCTTCCAACTTCAACTCCACTAAAAACCATTCATGGTACAAACAAATTTCCACAAAAAGCTGCAAAAAATGTAGATTGATGCAGATTTGAGTATGTTTTGCTCTATAAGGATGCGCCTTGTATGGATTTTTCATACAAGACTTGACTGCCTTTCCGAGATTTGGAGATTGGCACAGATCACGGAAGGAACGTTCAACGAAACGAATACTACTTGCCTGAAACATCTAAACGCCACAACTCGTCATGCCGCTAAGCACAGCATTAATATCAACTCTCTTAAATTGAACCTATAAACTCTAAAATTAATGGCATATTCCAATGCTTCGTTCAGCAATAATTCAGATTTATCATCACAGCTTGGTTTCATTATTCTCCTCACCGATGACTCTTGCGAAGTTCTCCCCTAGTCTTCAGTCTTCTCTCGCCTTTTAAAATTTGAAAAGCGACTGAAGATAAATCAAAAAATAAACAAATTGACAACATGCCACATCATTTCTTCCATAAAAGTCAAGCTTTGAATTTCTATTTTTCATTGCAGTATACCTGAAGAAGCGGGTATTTCTACTCTTCAATTTGCATATTTAATCCTTCGAAGCGGTGAAAACCGAACTGAGAAAGTGGTAATCTCGCCTTTCAAATTTAAAAAGTGATTGAAGTTAAATTAACTTCGTCGTAACCTCATGAAATTCATAAACAAAAGTTTATTCAAGATCCCAGTTCTTGATTCAATAGTTTTTCGTTCCACAAATCCATATAAAATTAGTAAAGAAACATAAATCATGAATTATATCATTGGCTTCTAAAGAATAGAAATATTTTCTCACTTTTAAATCCCATAACATAGCAACACCATCCTTCCCTTCAGATGCTCAAAGTAATTCATCGGGTGAAACAATATTAGGATTAAGACAACCTGTGTGATTAGTCAAATTTGTACGAAGTTTGCAATTAGTTACATTACATACCCTGAAAACGTTTCACTTGTAGTTTATCCCAACCACAAAATACGATCAGTGGATTTTGCGCTGATGGAGAGAAACGAACGCATGATATCCATTCAGAATTCCCTTCTTATTGAATACAAAATTTGGCATTTTCATATTCCCATTCCCATTCCTACTTCTTTTCATAGATACACCCTCTCTATCCCTCTTTCAAAGATTAAGCCAAAACTGTCTGCAATCCCACCTAAATTGCCGGGAGTCTCCATTGATATTACTCGCAACAAGCTCTCCATGTACGCTACAAAATTCGACATTTTCCCATTTTCATTTCCGTCCCAACTTCTTTTCATAGATACGCCCTCCTCCCTTATTGAATGGTGCATAACAGGCGGTATGCCATCAACGAAGAAAGCTTCACATGCAAGTTGTTCGAATTCAGTGGCCCATTCCAGAGGAGCATGTGACAAAAGCACTATGTAAATATCCCTTGACACCTAATCAACAACTTTTCCGAGCATGTAATCAAGGTCAACTACACGTTTAAGTATGCTATTATTCACTTCTTCATCTATCGTGGTGTCCGTCATATTATTGTGTGAAAGGGCTGTCAGGCACACGATATAGATAGCCATATCAGCCATTTATCTTGTATGTGCCACTGTATTTAAATTCATCACTGAGAATAATTTGTTTCATATATCAACATTACTACTACCTTTAAGTCCTTTTGCAATAATATGTAAAAATAAGTTATACTCCTACTTTCATCATTATTGTCTAACACAGAATAGATGACATTGTCGGACGGGTCATTGTGATGCTAGTACTTGAGCAGTCGCAGCGGCGGATGATGTAATGTTGGAGTCGTTGTGTTTGAATTAATGACTGCTATTGCACATGTTGAAGATATGGGAGTAGATCGTGAACCTGTTTATCGAAGCTTTATAAACGGGAATATTAAAGAAAGATGTATGGACATCATCATGATTCTATATCCAATATATCCTTTCTTCAGTTTGAGACATGATTTCTTGTACCTATAGAAACCAAGAAACAAATAAATTCACTTGCGTTGCCCATGTATAGAGAGGGCTTTGCGTTTATACCGCAGGTGATGCATTATTCGTTAGTAAATTTGAATTATCAATCTTTTGGTTCGTTGTGGTTGTTGCTTTGGGTGATGCGGGTTTTTTGGTTATGGTGCTGGTTGGTGTCGGATCTGAATTGAATCGAGAATATGAATGTAAAATGGAAAAGTCTAATCTCCTCAAAAATACTTATTTACTCAAAACACAAGCACTTGTTCTGTGTTGTGATTGATGCTGGCGTGGATACAGATATTCATCAATCTCGGAATGCGTTCTCCACTTCTTCCATAACAGGTGAGAGTGCTTCGATAGCCACATTGAAGTGGAAATTATTATTGCGATGTGATGTGAGAATGATGAATAATGTATGCCGTTCGGGTTACGGCGGAGTGAAGTGAGGTGAGGAACTTTCTGTAAAAACGGCAGTGGATGATATGAAGAGATATTGTGGATGAGGTCGTAGGATGAAACCGGAGGTGTTGAGATAGCTTCAAAACAATTTAGATCATTTTCAGCCAGTATTTGAACCTGACTTCCCCAATCGTTTAGCATCTTCGAATTTTTCAGGTAAAAACTAGTGAGATAAGGATTGAATAACTTAAACTGGTGACCATAACTTACACATAGGAGACGTGGGACTTGAATCAGCCTCGCTGTCCTCCAAATGGGATATTTTCCTGTAAATAGATCATATTTTCGTTAGTTTTCTACGTCGTTAAAAATCTAAATCTTTTTATGAGCGAATGTACTGTAGGTTTTAGAAGCTATCGACATCATGTGCGCCATTTCTTACCATGACGCATGGTTTGACGGTTTACGAGTATCCTGGCATAGTAGTATAGATCTCCGGGCTTTCTCCGGTCCATTATTTATA